>BOPP01000253.1:354678-380973 GCA_017312745.1 Gryllus bimaculatus
AATGTCTCAATCTGCCCACCGAAGCACTTGATAATCTTATTTGATGACGGCGTTGCGGGGACATTGTAACTAGAAATCCCAAATAGCAATCCCGCTTTCTATTGTCCATTCTCATAACCCCTCCAAAATGATTGTTAAAATAATTGATGACAAAACGTTGATTAACTGATTAGTAATTCTGGGCGCGTCAATTTCCAAGGTCACTAGACCCGTAAGTACAGTGTATGATTTTGTCGTGGTAGGCAGTGGTGGCCTTCCCCGGCTGGATGGTGAGATCCGGTGCCAACCCCTCCGTCGGCTTGGATAGTTTCCCGCTCCCATGCCCCCCATGGGCGGGCACTGCCCTGCCGAGACCAGCTTTCCACTGATCTACCGACATGGGTGGTAGTGTGCATGTAAGTGTGCATGTAAGTGTGCATGTAAGTGTGCATGTAAGTGTGCATGTAAGTGTAAGTGTATATAAGTAAGCGGTGAGGATAGGACAAGGAAGAGGAAGGAAAGAACGCGCCTAGTCCGTGGCCAGTGTTCAGGTACAGCTGCGGCTTTCGCCTGGCGTTGATAAGAGAATTCAGGGAAAACTGCCGATCAGATCAGTCTAGTCCACTGGAATTCACCTCCTAAATTCTTAACTTTCCAGTTAGTTTGTGCTTTGAAATGAGGTAGACAAGTAATGAGTTTTATTTTAGGGCTAGTTAAAACTTGTTACCTTCCCTGCGTTATACAGTATTATGAATGTAAATTGGTAGTTATTTAAATATATTACGATTAATTATTTTTATGCATATTCGTGAAATGTATAGAGAGATTTACCTGCCATAAAATTCTTGTAGATATCTATGATTAACACCTTGCAATTTAGGTTTATTATTTGTTTTTCAATGAACAATAATAAATTATAATAATTATTAATTTAATAATTTGCGTTTAGTAATCCTGAGCCAAGGATTTCAAACGCAAATATTAAAACATTTAAATTGTTACTTAAATATTGAAACCAAGAATAAAAAGAGTGAAAAGTGTTTTCAAATAGTGCAAGGTAATCAGTCAAATTAAATGTTTCTATGGAGAAGTGAATGACGAACATACGAATAAACGCTTCGTTATATACGGTACCTTACTAAGCCAAGTGTTCAAAAGAAGTCGATATGCAGGGATTAAACTTTTTCAAGAGATGCAGCGAAGCGAGGAGACTAAACAAGATGTGTTGAAAAATTAGCTGTCTTCGAAAACAAGTCCTGTACAACAATGCAAACAGGAGAAAATGAATACCAGTGCATTTCGTAACACAAGTAAAATTTGCAAGGTAACATGGCTACAGTTGTCATACTGGCGATGCACCGTAAAGAATTCGTATTTAAAGGAATGCGATTTAATTGAACAGGATCAAATGTATTTACATTGTAATGGTATTCTGACCATTTATCATAACAGATTCTACTACAAATTCACTATAAGACACTTATAATAGGTCAAAATACTATTACAGTTATCAATCATTTGACTATAGCAGAGTCGCTCAAGACTGTGAGTGCCGCGAGAGAGCGTCTTAACCCCGGCGGAAAGGCGACTCAGCACTTGGAGAGGGGACATTGCAGTGCGGTCTCCAGAGGAGTGATGATTAATCACTAGAGAGCCACCTCATACGTTCTGGAGCGAATTCCAGCACATGATGTCCCTGCTCCAAGTCAATGCGCTTACACCCCGGGGGCACGATTTCTGGGCATCAAAGACTGGAACCGTTCTGCGGAAGTGAACAAAAATAAGAAAAATATATGGAATTATGAAACTATCAACAACTATTTTAAAAACGGAGCTAAAAACGGTTCTCCTAATTGCAACCTACAAGTGAAATTCTTTGTTCATGTCATAAGGCACATTTTATTCTCAGTCAGTGTTACATGAATGAAGTGGTAGGTTTTCGCGGCCCGAGTCATGTGAATGATCTTGGCTGTCCGGGTGATGCCGCGGCCACGGCTGTGTTGCCGACGTTTCGACCATCTCCTCGTGGTCTTCCTTACCGGTTGGTCTGCCCCTTACGCTAGCCAGAGCTGGTCTGAGAAAAGCGCCGCCGTAGGAAAGGTCAGTTCAGCCCCGACAAACGCAAAGGAAGACCACGAGATGGTCGAAATGTCCGCAACCCAGCCCTCGAGGCGGCGTTGGACAGCCAAGATCTAGTGTTCCATGAACTTCTCGGAGAAAAGAAAAGTAGCAAACCCAGGCAAAACTTGCAGAATAAACTAATCAACAAAGGAAATTTAACATTAGCGAAATAAAAATGTTAACAAAATAATAACCAGCTTTTATATCATACGAAAAAGGAACTCAAAAAGGTTTTTGAATGCTACAGAAAATGCTTGTAGTTCCCAAATTCGGAATAGTTAGGAGTTTTGTAAAAATGACGGCTCTGGCTTTCTTCCTGGGTGCAGGAATTTTACAAAAATTAGAATGCAATAGACACGGGAGCGATTTGATGGATGCAACGAAAGTTCCAAACTCTGTATGGCAAAGACAACTCTTGCTACACTCTTTGGAGCATATCCTCAGTTACGGTGTTGGTGGTAACGGTGGCACATAGCCACCAGCTTTGAAATATCCTCTTATAAAGAAATCATGAGGAGTGATATCCGGGGTTCTAGGAACCCATATTACCTGCTCATCCGATCCCCCGTTCAGACAACTCGCTTTTCAAAATTTCGCGAACATCTTGTGGTAACGAGGTGGGGCCCTGCTGGAATAGGAACGTTCTCTCAATCTAGGACCGCAACTTTTTTCTTAGAGCAGAATCAACCAGTACTCATGCTGTTGTCATGCTAGGTATAAATAGACTTGCTGGTTGGTGTTTCTTTGCTGTACAAAGTTCTAAACTTTCGATGCACCACTGTAGCACTCTTATTTTTGTAAAATTCCAGCACACAGAAAAAATGTTCTTCGCTAGAAGTCGTCATCTTTAAAAAAGACCAATTACGGTGAATTTGGTAACTGTATGTATCTGCTGAAGCATCCAGAAAACTTTTTGAGTTCCTCTTTTATATGACATCCATATGAAAGCAGAATCGTTTTTCAGTTTTTTGTGCAATAAATGAACAAAAGTGGTCCTGGACTTTATGAACACTACGCAATGACGCTGGAGAACTTAAATATTGCTCGATGTTGTAATAAGCCACGGTCCTAAACCGCAATAATAGAAAAGAGGAAAAAAAAAATTAAAGCATCGAACCGGTTTGCTACAAGTTCAGAGTATCTGGATTCGTGCAGGTAAGCGAATCTCAGATTGAGGCAGCTTAGTTTGGAAGACAATGCTCGATTATAGGAACATGATTTATTGGTCGGTTGCCTTTAGTGAGAGCCTTGGAAAAATTATTAATATAAGCAAAATTAATGTTTGTATAGAACTTATTTTGAGTCTAATTTTACAAGATAGAAATTTACAATATTATTCTGCAACCCTTGTTGCATTCAAGGTTGAGATTGTTTCTCAATTGGAAAAGTTCGTTCTAGAAATAATTGAAAACACTTATACCATTTTCTGTTGTTAGCATTGTTGTATTTATACATATGTTTCACGCAAAGGATGGAGGACTGTCAAACTGACTGGTTATATATATATATATATATATATATATATATATATATATATATATATATATATATATATAAACAAATTGTAAGAAAATTATGGTCAATTTTTAGTTCGGATATTTCACCGAGATGAAGTATTTGAGATACCTGCAATATATTTTATTTATTCTATGGTAAACTCGCTATACCTTGACTAAAACTGCTTCTTTTCTTGTGAGATATATTCTGAAATTCACCAGAGCTTTAATGACCTTCATACGGAATTCTAATAAGTTTTCAAACTGAAATTTTAAAACTGAAAGCTGCACCTATAACAGTACAGCTGACCCACTGGACTAGCTAATCTAATTCAAAACGAGAATGTTTTAAAACTTTTTCAATTGCGTTTATATTCAGGTAAACAAACATCAATATTTGTGGTTATGCAGATAGTAAATTTTCGATGAAAATTGCAAGCTTGTTTAAATTAAGAATTTGAATAGGATATGAAATATGAAAATGAAAATATTTCAACAAATAAAATAAATTAAACCACACACCTTTGATAAATTTAGCAAAATTACTATCATTTATCCTCATTTTTACTACTTTCTCGCATAAAATTGTTCCACAGTGTTGAGTCATCTCATTTACGTGGGTATTTTAAAATGTTTATGTATGATTAAAGTAATTGTAATGTGTTGGAGCGCTCTGTTTATATTTCGATTGCGATGTTTTTTCATATTCATTCAGTTTACACAGATAATTATCTTCTTTTAAGAATTATAATTTCCCTTTTCTATTTTACTTGTATATTGTATGCGTTAGGAATGTTTGATATATATTATTACAAATGTGGAGGTGGTTTACCCTCTCAAAGGAAATGACAGACAACTATCAGGAAAATACTTTAAATCCATTCAGCACTCTTTTGACATACTTTTCAATCTGTTTTATTAGTAAAACGTTTGTCAACTGAAAGAAGCTGCCTGATTTGTGATGTAGCTACCCTCCTAAAATGATATTTTTGATGAAATATTAAAAGTCTCCCACATTCTTTTAAAAGTAGGTCCAACCTTCCTACAATTTAACGTTTTAGTTATAATGCGATTGTCTACATGTACATAACTCATTTCGGGATGGTTTATCCTCGTTTCACAAATGATAATTTATGAACTATTTAATGATTGTCTTAAGGTGATTCTGTCGCTTTCTATGAGAATATGCCATTTTGGCATCAGGTTTTGTGGGTAGTATGTTATTTAACTTCCAAACAATTACAGTGGACCTTATGCGCTGCTGCACTTGTATTAGACAAATTTTGAGATACCGCGTCAATTGTGTTGTAATGGAAGTCTCACTTTTCTAATTTTTTAATATATTTTTCAATTTTTTTATCTGATTAAGTATGGTTTGGGTATTGAGATTATATTGAGGAAGAGGGTTAATTCATAGATCTGAGACTACAACAATTTTTTACAATAGACTGCAACACAACCTACGGAGCCTCTACGTGCATTCTAAACATGCCCGATCACATCATTACATTTATTTTACAAAGCCGGAAAGTGAATTATTACGTTTGGAAACTTAGAAACGAGTACCTACTATAATAAATACTTCCCGGCCGCGCAATGTATTATGCCTTATTTTATATTATGTCGCTTTTACCTGAAAGTACAGAGAACGTAAGAAAACTTAGACGACCCACAGGAAGTGGAACCGTTAAGAAAATAAAGACAGTTAATATTCGGGAATGAAAACAGTAACGGAGTGCGTTCTTTAATTTCAATCCAACCGATCGATACATATAACATATAATGCAAGGCGATCTTCAATTATTGACCTGGTTCATCCGACCAAAGGGAATCGAATTGTTGGATAAGTGTAGCTGTATGTTTAATTACGAAATAGGTTTTACCTAAAAAGTAGATATCGTTCTAAAATTGAGAACTGACATTAAAACTGGTCATATGGAACTTCCAAGCATCTGTGACCTGCGACGTAAACAAATGAAAAGCGACATGAAACAAAATAGACACGAATACTGTAGAAGAGACCTAGCATATTTGGCCTAAGCCATTACACTAGGGGAATGGAAGCGCATTGATCTCCATTTACATATCTAATTCAAAAAATACGTTCGCAAATTTTATTTTTTTATTCCCTCCTTCCCATTGTAACAACTCTTAACACTCACAAATCCCAGTCAAAAGAATATTCCATTTCAACCCCTCTTTCCTCAGTTAAATAAATAATAACTTTATAAACATTTGGATGAAATTTTATTAAATATTAATACGATTTTTAAACGGAATCTATAAGAAACATTTATAAGTTGCACCTCAATGTTAACATTACAACCAACTCACATAAATAATATTACAGAAATAAATAAACGATTATATTATTTAACTGATAGAAAATATTTTTCACAAAAATATAAGAACGTTGATGTTTTTATCAACCCCTACTTTGTATTTGTCATTGTTACGGTAACCCTTCTTCCAAAAGCGAACGTATTTTTTAATGGCTACTAGATTTATCTCTAACAGAAAACATTGAATCTACTTCGCTACGCAAAATGTACAGGCTCTCGCCAAAATCGGGAGAGGCGAACGCAAACTGGGCGAGCTTTGGGGGCGAAAGAAAGCGCCCTCGCTCTTTCATTTCTTCTTGAATATGTCTTGACGGTTAGAAGTAGGTAGAGCTGATGCAACTACGAATGCAATGAAGCACATTTTCAGATAAGCTTATGGTCGAAGCGAAACTTGAGAGACTAAAAAAATTTGTGAATCACCAAACTGAGTGTATCTACATTGTCGGAGACTTGGCCAACCGAGCTTGCGTTCCATGAAATGAAAACATTATCAATATAAGTGCCAAACTGCAACAAGAGCTTTTCCAAAATATCGCAAAAATTGAGCAAACTTTTTCATTGTAATAATGTGATTATTACTGTACATACATTGCAACAAATCGTGAACAGATATCCCATTTGCAAATGGCATTGTATAATAAAATTAAAAAAAACAGGTACATTTGTGACTTATTCCAATAACTTGCTTTACATTTTATACATATTTTTAACAATTAATTGAGACGGACATTGAATTATCAAAGTTATGCAATACTCACAAAATAAATGACCAATGAAAGTTTAAACGCATACAACTAATCTTTATTCTACGACAAAGAAAAAATACCGAAAGGAAAGCGACTTAAGGAAAATTATGAAATTATGAAATTTAAAACGATACTGCGTAATGACAGAAACGATTGTGTGTGTGACACACACACACACATTTTTTTTATGAAGGTCATGTAAAAGTAAGTAGAATTTTTATCAACTAAAAGCTCATACTCATGTAAATCCAAACCTTGCTGATGAAGAAACAAATTCCAATATACACTCTCTGATGAGGCATCGGTGTGTCTGTGATGCATGTCCCTTTATCCTGAAGTCTCCCATCCGTCACAACATAAAGAACATCAACATATTCGCTCACGCATTCACTCTCACAACACAGTTTTTACTACTGCACCCATACATCTACAGAAGCGACACTTTACACGTAATTTGTATAAATGGGTAATCTTCTAGCTCTGAGTTAACTGTATGTACAATAAACGTTAACAAGGAAAGAAAAACATAAATATCTAGAGCAGTTTCTCATACATTTTTAATCATGTAAGACTTCGTTTTATGTAACGTAAATGGAACTCATAGGCATTAACAAACATATTTTATACATTTTTATGTATGCGTAAAATAAATATTACATTGTATATACTATTTTTAAGTTATTAACTTAAGAGCATTTGTTTATTTGAAACCTACAATGTTTTTTATTAATATCGACTGAAAATATCTAGAGCTGTTTTAACGAATAATTACAATATTCAAATTTGAATTTTTCAAATGAATTTCCCCGCCCAGATACTTCTGAGAATCCTCCCACTGGCTACTCGGCATCTACATCTAAAGGACCATCAACAGGTATGCAATCAAGACTATGATGAGGGATCAAAAGAAAATGGAGTGGCCCACCATTGGAAATGTATAGGTTTAAAACAAAAAATAGTTTTAAATATGCTTCGCAATTTTTTTAAACATAGCGTTTTGAACGTCACAAAAGTAAAACTATTTGTAATAGGAAATAATATAATAGTAAGATTTTTTAAACATATGTTTAATTGCATTTTCAGATTTTTTATGATTTAAAACACACACTGAAATTAATGAATACTCGACTAGTAATTACTAAATATAAATTTAAATAAGAAATAAATTCCTTCAATTTTTTAAAATGCCAGCGCTGTTAAATGTTTGAAGTCCCGTTTTCAAGACACCAGGAGACGGCCGCCTACACAGGCACACGCCTTTCGTAATAATATTGGGGAGACAATTTATTTATCAATATTGATAAGCCCCAAATAAACACATACACAATTAATTGTGATATGTGTTCGTGTGGTGCAATGTTGTAAGAATAATAAGTGATGAGTTTATGCACATTGCATGATGTCATGTTATCACAAAGGTGGTTTATCATTATTGTTGATCCAAAATTCCAATTGTAGTTTTAATCTTCATTAATTTATGTATATAAATATGTATTACAGAATTTTACCTGACAATGGGGCCACAATGAGTCCGAAACGTTATGAAGGAACTGACGTAAATGTTAACAACAATAATAATTATCTGTCTGAAATTATCGAGGTGTATAAATGGATATAATGCTGTTATATTACATCCAAGGTACAGTTATTGTTTGTCAAGCTTGTGAAAATTTCGTTTTATCACTCTGACTTGAAATGCCCTTTTTAATAAACAATTAGCTTGCAAATTGAACGAAATAAATTATATCTAAATAAAAACTTGAGAAAGAAATAGAAAAGTCGAAAGGTGGCCGGCAACACTAAATTCGCCAGTGTCGTGATTAATAGACCAGTATCAGATATTGTCCACTTCAGTCAGAAGTATCTTATGTTTCCCACAATTGCGTTCTTAACGAAATATTGTATGTCAGAATTTATCCTAAAACAAAAACCTACTGACGAACACTTAGAACATACACATACATATTTCTCAATAAAAGCAATAAAACGTAGTGGACGATAGTTAAAATTTTCATTTTTTTTAAATTTTCTCTTTTTATGCAATGGTCAGTCATATCATGGTGTATTTCATTTCTTCCGAGCTGATAATCAAATTATTTATTATTATTATTATTATTATTATTATTATTATTATTATTATTATTATTATTATTATTAATATCATCATTATCCACATACAATGCGAATTTTCTGCTGTTGGCTACTTCAAGTGGTTCAGTGGGGGCAAGCACATTTGTTATCTCAATTTACAAACTGTACCCTTTGTTCTGTATTTGCGGATGTCTGACTAAACCGTTTACTTATAACTACATTACACTACACTGAGTTCTGGAATATTCATATATTTATTGATAGTTAATGTTTCAACTAAGTTTTTATATCATTGTAATGTTATATCATTAATGTTATCATGCATTAATGTTACTATTTTTGTTTAGTTGTTTATTTGGGTTCACATATCTAGAATTTTTTTTCGTACAGAAATTAAATTGTAAAATTTTGAATGGAATTTAGTTTTTTCCGACGAATTTCGAGCAGACCTGTAAATGTTACGTTCGTTACAAGATAAGTTAAAAAATATTAAAATGAGGCTCGTATTAACCTCTGAACGCATGCTGTACTAGAAATACATCATACGTTAATATATTGAGAGAAAGCGCAGATCAGATTAGCAAAAGTACTTTTGCAACAATATTTTTGATTGAAACTAATGCTTAATTTTGCACTAGTACAATATACTATTTCAACTTTTATTTAACTTTTCCGGGTACATTGTGAGTAATTTTGGGGTAAGAGGAACATATTATAAGATTATTTTTTTCTTTCTTCTACTCTGCAAAATTAAGTAGGTGATTATTATCCCCCTAATTATCCAAGAATAACAGAAATATTGTGCTCTAGCAATGAGATTCACGTCACTTTATTGACAAATGAAATTGTCCGCAATTAGTTTAAGAAATATTCTCCTACACGTAGAGAACAACAGTACTAATTAAGTTGGTTGAATCTTAGGTTGAAGTGTGCGTATTAAATTTACTTTTATTTAACGGAAAAGGGAATTATATTGAAGTATGCAATAAGTGAATTAAAAAGACAGAGTAGAATGTAAAAATAACAGTGAAGCACGATTTACAATATTTTGAAGAAGAAACAATTTTTTAAAACGTATGAACGTTTTATGTAAATGTTCTTAGCATGCGTTGCCTTGTAATATTAGGTGACCCATTTAAAAGAAGACATCAAAATATCTCGTGCAGCAGGACAGCTGTTTGAATCATGTATGGATTTCCCTCTTGAAAACTGTTTGTTGAAACAGTTTTTTATAAGATGTTAATTTTTTTTCGAAGAATTCAGATGTCTCAATTCTAATCGACCACCAGATATAATAGCGGTATTGAGAATTTTTCAAGATATCTCACTGATATACAATTCCAATTAGATATGTAGTAATTCCTCAACAACTAATCGCACACCCCCATGATCACATTCATCACACACACACACACACACACACTCACACGGCCTCATTCATCACACATACACACGAACATATACACACGAACACATACACCACACACATGCGACCACTACACCACACACACGACCACGTACGATTGTCCTGTACACAAAATATGAAAAAAAGTCTTTATGTGAATGAGGTAGTATACGGTTTGACAAAAGTCTATCCCGACGACACTAGTCGCTAGTCAGCTTTTAAGTGTACCGCGTAACGGTCCTGAAGGTAAAATTGCCTCTCGAGGAGTCGAGAACAGAACCTCTTTCAGGGTGCAGCGGACGTGATAACTCTACGGGTGGAGTATCTTGGGGAGTCCGTTGCGTGTGACACATCACCCACGAGGAGCATCTGCTAAAGTCGATACATAACGCGTGTGAAATTCAAGTTGATTAATTGATAAGTGATTCCCGGCACAACGGCTAAGGCCTTCAGTCCTGTAAGGGCACAACTGTCGTCCAGACAGTGACGGAACTCGACCTTGCTACCTAGCCAGTATCGAAAATCCTGCCACCGTCGGGACTCAACCCTAGGACTTGCCGGTCAGAGGCACTGCCGTGACATCGCTTGATGCACTGAGCCACCTCCCCCGGTCAAGTTGAAAAACGGAGATGAAGTTGCCTGGAAGCACCGCCAATCAATCTTTAACCGAATACTTAGCTTCATCCACAGGAGTCTCAGAACAAATAATACAATCTTGTAGGGCGTGTAAAGTAGCCAGAAACTCTTCACTCGCTGCCCGTGATCATACAGTTGGAAATTTCATATAACGAAGGCACGAATGTGGCATTCGCCTGTAAAAGACACTAATGTACATGTGGGATATTGAAACGAAGCGCGCACCCGAGGCGCTCCAGCCCCGAGGAAGGGCAGCAGTGTCTCGAGCGCCCGCTCCGCCCTCACGAAGAGATGTGGGTGCGGCGTCGCCCAGCGTACAAAGGGCTCTGCGAGCCCCAGAGCGGGCACACAGCGATTTGGAGAGGGTTATCCTACGTGCCAGGTTGTGTGAAAGAGCTGCTGATTAGGGTTATGAACACGGATTTTTCTCCTGGATGTACTCATTGGCAAAGTGTACGGTACTTATTTGGAGACGGAATATTGTAAACCTTTGTCACAATTATTGTTGTCAGAATTATCACTATTGTTCTTATTATATTTCGTAACTTCTTACTTGCAACTTTTCAGAGAAACAATTCAGTATGCTAAGCTGCTCGACAGGTAAACGAAATCTCTTTGCATTAGAATGTGACCCACAGAACGCCTGTGCGAAATGAGTTGCCTACGAATCCGGAGCTAATATAATGTGTAACTTCGTTATAAGAAATTCCCCACTATATGTTCACTGGCAAAAAGTTATCATTTTCGACCATTCTACAAGGCCTAGAAATTTGTAACATTTATTGAGAGAGATATTGAGATGTTAATCATATAATTTGTAATTACTCATTATTTTGCCACGTGTTTAATTTGAATTTTATTAATGTAGGTTTTATAATTAAAGTTACACCCAATGTGGATGCCACGCTGGAGCAGTTGAAATGCACTAGTGCATTAGTATTTTTAGATTTATGTTAGATTATGTGTTTGATTTATTTATTGATATTAATTTTACGGGTGTACTTTAATTAATAGAAACTACTTGTTAGGTATATACGACGAAAATAATGGTTTTATCAAAATGCTTGAACACGCGCTGTAAATTTTTTCTATGCGATTAAGCTATTGTAGCTAGAACTCCGTGGGAATAGGCCTTCTCCCTGTGGTCTGTTCCGCCCCCTAGAGTTCTGTAGGTATTGTTAACAAGAGCAAATGAAAAAACAAAAAAATATTTTGACGGAAATTGAGGAACGCAGGAATGGAGGGTCACCTAGTGAAGCATATCAAATGTTTCACAATATTGGCCGAAGGGATGAAGGTAGAACGATCGATTCGTAGGCTTCCGCGGCCGGAGTGAATATATTCTTCGCCATCCGATATGAGCCGCGTCTCAGTCAATTGTGCTGACGTTTTAGCCATCTTGCTGTGGTCTTCTTGCGGCATACCTCTGAAGATGGCCAAAGCAAGATGGCCGAAACGACATCCCAATTGACCGAGACGCGGCTTATCCAGGATAGCCAAGAATGTGTAGAACGAGCGAAATTAAACGAGGAAGGATATCGTGAACGCAACAATGGCGGGTATGTAATGTCCGGAAATCAGAAGACTGGGTCCAAAAAATAAGAAATTGAAGTTCTACTAACCACTGAAATAAGAAGAAGAAGAATACCAACAATCGTTTTAATGCGTAGCGGAGGATACAACTTGACGCACGTACTAGTCTGTATGCTGACGTGAATATCCCGAGATATTTGTAGCAATTTCGAGATGACTGTCGATTACGGGAGAGAGAGTACAAGAAAAGGATTAAGAAATGTAATCGGGGTCAAGCCATTATTTTAAATGTCAGAATGAGAAAAAGGTCTGTGAAATTGAGTCTTCTAGTTTTAATTTCATACAATCCAATATTGACGAAATTTTTCCTACACCACCTTCCAAAATAGTATATTTTTCAACGAATGTACAATTATGGCTATTGTTCACGACTTTATGTTTACGACACACATTCCTACGTCACTCGTGTCGTAATTTCAACGAGGAAATAAAATCCATTATGCGCGAGTAGAACAGTACTCTCTCTTGTCCTGCCACCCGCTTCCCCACAAAATAGGTTCTACTCTCTTCGACAACCAATGATTTTTACTGCCTCTACACTCCTCACTGCTTGCACAGTAGGGTGAATAATGTTTTCTCACAATTATTTTCTTTCTAACATTGTAATGTAGTTCATATTTTATTTCATTTATTGCAGATTTATATTTATTTTCATGATTCTACTTATCTGTATAGGCGGGACACCAAATTAGCAAGAACTGTCGAGGGACAGCTAACGCTAGTGCCAATATTTTATGCAATGACGACATTTTAGAGCTCATACGAATATAAAAATGCTTAATGTCTTTGAGTTCGTGAAGTGATGTGCCTGCGCAAAGCGTGGGTTCAGCAGCCGAGTAACTCACGCCCACGGCTAGATACCCGTCTTCAATTTCTAGACGAAGTTTGACACGTGCGAAAGCAACTGAGCGAAAGTAATGAAGTGAAGATAAGAGAAATAATGGCGATACATGATGTTGGAGTTGAGCTGGAATTCATGGCAAAGGAAACGAGAACCCGGAGAAAACCTTCCGGGAACCCGTTTCGCCCACCTCAGTTCCCACATAGAGGGAGCAGGAGTTGAACCCTAGTGCCCGGGAGAAGGTGAGCGATCTGATCACTACACCATGGGTCGTCCAGTTTTAAGGCAGTTTGCTGGTTTATAATAAAAAAAAATTGATTCCTTGAGGAATATCTGACAATTTTAAAAGGTCTCTTCTACTGAGCAACTAGTCTTGGCAAACGAGAAAGATAATGAATTTATTCTCCAAAGTAAGATTTATTCTCATCAATCCCAATGAAATTAAAGATTAGCAAGAATGGATCTAAAGCATGGTCGCAGGTAAGTTTGAATTACATTTACACACAGGGTGAGAGGGAGCACACATAGACTAGATATGAAGACTTAAAAAAGTTTGCCATGAAAAAGAAACTAGGTGGTGGGAAAAAGAAGAATAAAATTTATCCAAAACGGAAGATCTATGCATATATTCTTCATTTTGTAAATAAATCACGAAACCATAGAAAATTCAGGAAGCATTTGTCGGCCTTTACGAGTCTTCGTTGATCGAGATGAACTGCGCCTGCTTTGGCCTTCTTCAGAGGTTCACCGTTGCTAGTTTGTCGCTTATCAATAGAATATAAAGCGATTACAATCGCCACCTGACAGTTAACATACAGTAAACTCATAAACTAGGCATACCGTTAACTCATAAACTAGGCATACCGTTAACTCATAAACTAGGCATACCGTTAACTCATAAACAAAGTATATCATTAACTCATAAATAAACCATACCATTACTAATAAACCAAGCATACCATTAAACATATACAAACCATATCTTTAACTCCTAACAAAATATATCATTAATTTATAAAAAAATCACACCATTAACTCATAGACATATCACATCATTAACCCATAGACGAAGTATATCATTAATTCATAACAAAACATAAGATTAATTCATAAACAAAACAACATTACGACAGAAACAAAACACATCATTGACTCATAACAAAACATACCATTAATTCATTAATTCATAACAAAACATACCATTAATTCATTCATTAACTCATAATTAAACATACCATAAACAAAACCTCCCAGTCACTTATAAAAAAAAACGTTCCATTAACTCCTAAACAAAACTCACCATTAACTCCTAAACAAAACTCACCATTAACTCATAAACAAAACTCACCATTACCTCATAAACAAAACTCACCATTACCTCATAAACAAAACTCACCATTATCTCATAAACAAAACTCACCATTAACTCATAAACAAACTCACCATTAACTCATAAACAAAACACACCATTAACTCATAAACAAAACTCACCATTAACTCAAACAAAACTCACCATTAACTCAAACAAAACTCACCATTAACTCAAACAAAACTCACCATTAACGCATAAACAAAACTCACCATTAACGCATAAACAAAACTCACCATTAACTCATAAACAAAACTCACCATTAACTCAGAAACATAACTCACCATTAACTCATAAACAAAAAATTCATTTAACTTAAAGAAAACCATATCTTTAACTCATAATGAAAACATACCATTAACTCAAACAAACCACACCACTCATGTTTATGCGGAAAGTACCGCAAGGACCCAGAATGTTCAAAACACACGTGTCCTTGCCATATTTCAAACCAGAAAATTAACAAATTGGAGAAAGTAGTTGCTCTCTCTGCGTATTACTAGTTCTAAAATAAATTAAAAAATCCTTTAATTATATTGCAATTTATTCTGAGGTCTTAATTTGACACCCCATTGGAATGACATTGGTATGTGACTTGATTGTGAAACAAACCATACCGTTAACGAAGAAACAGGTAATGTCGTTAGAATTCAGAAAACAATTCATTCGGTTACACAGAAAACAAGTAATTTGCATAAGAAAGAATACAATTCATGAAAGAATACAATGCAAAACACAATGCAAACCATTAACTCAAAAACAATACATCCAAAAGCAACACCAAAACCAAGTCAACCATTAACTCAAAAACAAATCGCTTCATTAACTCAGAAAACAAGTCAACAGACAACTCAAAAAGTCATTTATGTACTAAACGAGTCAATTGTTAACTAACGAAAGTCAAACGGTAAACCTCAAAACAAGCCAACTGTATAACAGAAATCAATATACAGCGTTAACACAAAAAACATTTGGTTAACCTACAAACACAAGTAATTTCCTCTACACAGAATACAATCCCCTTCACTTATTAAACAGATCAAATCGTTTACTCAGAAAGAGGTCATACCATCAACCTTTCTGAAGTCACATGCTGTTTCGTGCTATTGGTTGTCGTGTGGGTATGCTGATCATTCCCACTCTTTTCTTTCTAATTTTACTCAAATATATTGTAGTTTTCATTAAATTAATATTTGAATTTTAATTATTTCAAATGCAATAGAATCTAAGTGGAGATCGCATAGTACCTTGCATACGGTAACTCCCACAATATATGTTATTTATGTTTATCGTGTTTGAAAAGCATAAACAGTAATACTAAAATTTATTAAGTACTATAGTCACTAATCTCTTCTATTTCTCAAGCATCACAAATTTCTCAATTTCATATAACATCTCGGAAGAATATGAACGCAAGTCGTCATTGCAAGTGTATCCCATCACAAAGAATGCGATTCTTTTCTTGTTGGGAAGTAAAGAACCTGTTGAAATTCCAGAAGAGTAGAACAATAGTATTTTATATGGCAGTTAGCATAAATGATCTCAGAACGCTTATAGTTCCCGCGCGACTTCTTAAGGATTCACTCAGAAACGAGTCACACCGTAAACTCAGGACGAAATTCACACCGTTTACTCAGGAAGAATTCATACCGCTAACTCAAGAAGAATTCGCACAGTTAACTCAAGAAGAATTCGTACCTTTTACTCTGGAAGAAATAATACAGTTGATTCAGGAAGAATTCATACTGTTATCTCTGGAAGAATTAATATAGATACCTCAGGAAGAATTAATACAATTTACCCAGGTACAAGTCATATTGTTAACTCAAGAACAAAACATACTGTTAACTCAGGAACTAGTCACACCGTTAACTCAGGAACTAGTCACACCGTTAACTCAGGAACTAGTCACACCGTTAACTCAGGAACAAGTCACGCCGTTAACTCAGGAACAAGTCACGCCGTTAACTCAGGAACAAGTCACGCCGTTAACTGAGGAACAAGTCACGCCATTAAATCGAGAAGAATTCAAACCTCTAAAACTCTCTGCCGTATATTTAGATGTAAGTCTATTTTAACTCTAGTTTATATACCCTCAAAGTTACCCCTATCCCATTCACATTCCCACTTTATATTCTATTGGAATATCGACCCATAAGCTATGCAGATTCATGGCAGATATCCTGCAGGTTTTCCATATTTCATCTGCTTCTCATTCTGTTCAAAAATTCATTTCAATAGGCAGGTTTCCTGGAGAATCTTCTGCTTCTTAAGCATTATATTAATTATTGTCATACATCTAATCTCATCACTATCCCCTCTGATTTTTTTCCAAACTTTAATGTTGTCAATAGCTCAGGTATAGCAAATATATGACTCAGGGATTCTAGGCCCTGTTCTAAATTATCTTATGGAAATTATCAGAATATTTTGAAATATTTTATTTCGACTTACATTTCTCATTCACATATTAACATGTGAAATTATGGTCACTAATTGGAGTTCGAAGCATCAACTCTGTAATAACTGTTCTGTAAACATGACGCTTAATTAGTAAAGACGCCTCAGAAGGCCTATTTTTTATTTTACTTTTTACGATTTTTATCTATTCCCAATCATGTTTGTCTTCAGGATGCGTAGTAATTGAAAAGAGTTCCATTGCATCATGCTTAATCAAGTGTTCTGAACTTAGTCCAAATTTAACTTAAAAAAGAATCATAAACACTATTGTTTTAAGCAAAGAATTTCATAAAATAGGCACAATATCTTTAAAAACAGTAATGAAATACACTGAATGGAACATTTGAGCAAACACTGTCGAATAATGCATGATACAATTTGGAATGGAATATATATTCAATTATGGGAATGCAATAACTCATTGTCATATTTTCTTACTGTACATTGAACAACATTAAACATACCTAAACATATTCCTTATCAATACAACATACAACACAAACTCCAGGGAGCTTAGTGAAACTGTGGCACAATTTCCAAAATCCCATAACAAAATCCTACTCACACTCCATTTCACATTTAAAAAATAGCTAATCACAATAATTTGTTATCATATGCAATAAAATCATTTGCAATCTTCTAATAATTTATAAATTTTTGAATATGAAGTTTCTATCTGTCTTTAGTAAACAGTTGAGCAATCATTTTTTATAATATACAAATGTATTCTTATGAATACTTCAAATTTTAAATAAAAGGCCTCATGGTTATCTCTCTTACATTGTCCTCCCATGCAAGGACAATTGAAATACTGCTCATTATAGAATATAAATGGTTAATAACTGAAAACAGGATTCTTCACTACATATTATTATGATTTGCTATTTATAGAAATCTTGAGCAATAGTATTTTGCATTGAAAGATGCAAGTTTTCACAGTTTTTATCAATTCAGAGTATACAACTTGAAACAGCCAACATCGTCAACAACAAACATCACATGCAAGAGTACAGTGTAATCATAGCTTGCAGTCTATAGTTATCGGAGCCTGAACAATTCTACTTGCAGGAATATTAAATTGCATAGAGGAACCACCATGCCCAGCACACATGAATCCCTTGGAAATGAAAACAAACCTCCCCATTTCATTTTTTGTTTGGGAGCCATGATGTGTGCTTCACTATAGTTGGGTCACCAACTACAGAAAGGTAATCAAAAAAATCCTGGTGGTCATTAGTGTAAATTTTTGGACATGTACCACCGGTACATCACTAATTGAACTCTTTCTTCATTTGCATTTCAGATTTCCTCATCTGGTGCACTAATCCAAGAAGGGCTCGAGATTTCTATAGGTTTAATTTTAACATGGATCCGATACAAATGTACAAAATGTAAGAAAAATAAATAATTTTGTTACGGCTTTGCAGATGTACTATCCTATTTGTAACAACTGAACATATAACTACCACTACCCTTCTTTAAAAATCATGTAAGTATTAGTTTCTTTTGCTTTTGTTTTATACAGTGAATCTTGGTGGAAAAAAAGTCTGCAGAATTTGATTGATAAAGACTTCAGTTGGCATGAAAATGTCATTGGAAAATCCGTGTGTATAATTTTGCCTAAAGAACTTGGAATAATAAATGTGGTAGCTACAAGAGGGGCCAACAGGGCTATTATTCTGGAGAATGTAGAAACACATGTTTTAATCTGAAAACATATAAATCTTCATAATATTTTAATTTGTTAGGTAAGAAGAGCAATGCAGAGCATCATCTATTATTTAGATTCCTTTCAGTGGATATCTTTTGTTTGTTACTGAATGCATTGTGAATAACACCGTTTTATTAAATATACATTATGTAGCCATCAGTCTAATTTAGATTATGCAGTAACTGGAGAAGTAATGAAGTCATCAAGTTCTGCCTTAGATGAATGACAAGAAGTTCAGCAAAATCTGACAGTTCAGAAAAAAAGTACTGCAACGACAAGAACAGTTAATTGAATTGAATTAATGCCTTATTTTACGTGGCGCGACTGAGGCCATTAGGCCTGCTCTTACTTCTGACCACGCAAATTTCGCTACGCTTTCACCAACTAGCAGAGAAAGGAGGTATTTCTTGGGCGAGAAACAGGCGATTTGAATTTGGCTCAGAGGCGTCATTTAGGCTCGAGGATCTTTTACATGCAAGTAAATTTACTAACATGGGACAGCCGTCTTTACTTCCCCTCCGAAGGAAGGCCTACGAAGGATTTTTTCGACCTTAAAAATCCACGGCTTCGATCGGGTTTGAACCCACCAACTTGGGTACAACAGTCTGAAGCTAACCGTTACACCATCGCCCGCGCGCCTTAATCACATAAGTTTCATGTAAAATCAATTGAATTGATAATAAAAAGCAACTAAAACTGGATAATATCTTTGATATATTCCATTTTAACAATATTTATAGTCTTTTCCAGAAGAAGTGGCTACAACTCATATTTAATTTAGAATATATGTTTTAAATCAAGAAACTTTTAATCATGTTCTTCCTGAAATATACTTTCTAAATAATTATAATATCTTTAAATTATTTCAAGTAAGCAATTACTTAGAACGGAACAAAATACTGTGAAAATGCGGCGGCGGCGATGGTGTAACGGTTAGCGTACCGGACTGTTGCACCCAAGTTCGCGGGTTCAAACCCGATCGAAGCCGTGGATTTTTAAGGGTGAAAAAATCATTCGTACCCCTTCCTTCGGAGGGGAAGTGAAGCCAACCGTCCCATGTCAGTAGATATACTTGCATGTAAAAGATCCTCAAGCCTAAATGACGCCTCTGAGCTAAATTCAAATCGCCTGTTTCTCGCGTAAGAAATACCTCCTTTCTCTGCTAGTTGGTGAAAGGAGCGTAGCAAAATTTGCGTTGTCAGACGGAAGAGCGGGCCTAATGGCCTCAGTCGCGCCACGTAAAATAAGGAAATATTCAATTCAAAATCTTCAAATATTTTTTCTCAAAACACTGTGGGCCCTTCTTCTAGTTACTATCTCCATTCAATTACCAGTGATGATGTAATTATCATTATCATTATCATTATCATCCTTACTAGAGACTACGCACAATTGCAAACACAGGGGTGAGCTCCAATATTTTCCCCCATGATGCATCAGTGCTGTGACCAGGATTATTCTTTTGATTACTAAACTGTATTTAATGTCCAACTCCTTCACAGAACCCCGAGATAGATTTGTGTCTTTATCATCTGTGTGTGACACATTTTATATAGTCATTGTAAAGACGCAAAGCTAGTTAGTACATTAATGACATACTTCACAATTGTTTTACACCACAATTAACACTAACATACACCACAGAGTCAGTTGAAACCATAACAACTGCAATTTGTTAATTTGTACCGAACAGTATTTTAAGATGGAGAGTTTGTCACATCCTCATTAAGGTTTGTCATCATTAGAGCCATGCACTGTACATCCATCAGTTGAGAGACCTAACTGGAAGTTATTGAAAGGTTGCTAGCATTGCAAGCCAATGAAATATGTCATCTTGATTAATATCAACAACATGAATACAATAATACAACAGCTATTGCACTTCGATATTCATCAACATAATTATAATCTAATCATCTTTCATCATCTCTTTCAAAGGATGCATCTCTTCACTGCTTCTAAAAGCGCCTATTCCCACGCACAACCCATCACTTTTGATAATATACATGCTTCAGACATGCTCCATGCATCTGGCAATCTCTTTTTTGTGTAATTTTGTCTCCAATCCCCAGTTCCCACTTTTCCACAAATGTTACATATATAACATCATTATTACATTTAAAACCACAAACTTTATACATTAAACAAATATTTAAACACAGACTACAACAGAGATTCCCCACAATTACGTTTAAAGAGATTTTATTAACAGTGATATACTAGACCACATATCTCATTGGCTGAACATTTGATTGCTTGTCTCTGGGAGTGTATGACTTTGTTTCCTTTCTTGACTTTCATTAAGATACCTTGGGGCTTCCAGTTGTACAAAGCATGAAACGATCAGAAACATCACCTGTATCATCTGATGGGTGGAACAGCTATCTGGGACCACTGTCACTGTTGAGGGAAAGTGGGACCCGCAACCTTGAAGCTATCCTCACTACCATTCTTGGTTAAAGATGACTATCCACTTACTTGGTCACCTGGTCACTCTTTCTCTGTGTGCACTACTCCATCTATGAGCTGGAAACGAGAACATTAATGGAAACATTCAAGTGTATTGTAAATCACATTTAAATATTAGATTACATTAAAGCACTTTAGACAAAAATGCACGTAGTAGGCAAAATTTCCATAAATTGAGCCACTCCTGAACTAGTAAAGTAATTAACGTTTTCCGATCCTGAGTGCTTGACTCAAAACTCTCCGTTCCTACCCATAGCTCCCAAAATTGTCTTAACCTCTGCCTAACAAATACACCATCCTGCACCCAAAACACAATCAGCACTACAATTAATGACCAATTAACATTGTAATATACAATATGTGACTGTTCTCTACATATAATACATAAATCATAATATATGTAATAAAATATGCATTATATGTAAATAAAAGCAATAAATTATGACACTATTGTGTGAATTAAGTGTTCATCCTTTAATTAACAGTGTAATGTCAGTATAATAATTAGTTTAATTGTTGTTAATTTTTATAGTAAGCATATTATACTGTATTCTACTCAAGAACAAGTTAATAAATTATAGACTCTTCTAATAGTCTTCTAGACTTCTCTTATAGACTTCTTCTTTGCTAGAGATCTACTGAGAATGGGAAAAGTGTTTCACGAAAGTTAACTATGGAAAATTGTTAATAAAATTATTAAAACTTTTGTGGAGATTATTTCCTTTACAATACCATGGATTACCACAAGATATCTGCTACCACCACGGAATTTAGATTCTTCTAAATCTCCAGAGTACTTAAGTTAAAAAAACTTGCTTATTTATATCGTTTTCTCTCTTTCTCTCTCTCTCTCTCTCTCTCTCTCTCTCTGAATTCAATACCGCTGACATTGTCCAGTGTGTTTATTAAAATACGTCAAAGGAGTAAGGTGGGATTTTACCCCAAAATAGCATACTTCTTGGGAGATATGCAGCTCTGCAAATTTGCAAAGGTATAAGAAATTGTACACAAAAAAGTTTTCATGATAAATAAGAATTATTGATTTGAAGAGGGAAAAATTAATCAAATCGTTAACTAAACCAACGAAACAAAAACATACCTCCAAATAGTGGATTAATGGAAGTCGTGTGCAGATTCACACGTCATAAGATGTAAGTATATATAGTTGAAATGATTTTGCTGGAAGCAGGCAGCAGAATTTAATTACTGACAAGTGTAAAACCTATCGAAAGTGAAATATTAGAACATTTAAGTGGCAACATACACATAAATAATATTCTTTATGAATAACACTAGCCTGCGAATTTAAACTTTTCGAGCATCCTGGTCGTTCTTCCACGTCAATAACATCAACACCCTGGTGTGTAAAAATCGACGTCTGACTGTCAGGGAACTTTCTAAAGAGTGTGGGATATCGACCGGATCTTGTCACAAGGTTTTGACCAAGAAATTGAAGATGCATCGCCTGGGAAATGTGTGCCTCGCCTGATGACGGAGGAACAAAAAGCCCATCGTGTCCAGCTTTGTCAGGAACAGCTTGATCGTTTAAAAGAAGATAAAAACGTCTTGTCAAAGATCATAATCGATGATGAATCATGAGTTAATGGTTATGACATTGAAGGACAAGTCCAATCACAACAGACGACGGGTGAAACGTCTCCCAGACCCAAAAAAGCTCGCCATGTCCGGACCAAGGTCACAGTTGTGCTGACAGCCTTTTTATTGTAAGGGTGTTGTTCATCACATGTATCTCTAAGGACGCTCCACAGTGAACCAAAATTTCTATATTAGAGCTCTGAAACGTCTGCAGGATGCCATTCATCGGAGAAGGTCAGAAATGTAGAGGAGTGGCGACTGGTTTGTCCATCATGAGAAAGCTCTTGACCATTAAGCCCTCAGAGCTCGTGAGTTATTGCTCAAACACACCATTGTTCTTCCCCACGCTCCCTACTTTTTGACCTTGGTCCTTGTGACTTTCCCTTGTTCCTCAAATACAAAAGATCCTTGAAAGAAATAAGATTGAGACGATTCTTGAGATAATGGTAAATGCGACGAAGGAAATTAGTGACTCCACAAAAGAAGCGTTCCAGGACTGTTTCAACGAGTGGAAACACCGTTAGGATAAATAACTAATACTTGTCCAAAAAACTAATCACCTGTTTTAGGGGATTTCCATTTTATATATACTAGGTGTTCTATTTAAAACTTGTTTTAGTGGCATCTCGAAAAGTGCGCAACGGATCGAGAAACGCAGGTAATGGCTGTTGTTCATAATGATGGGGACAATCCAATAATACCAAAATTTACCCCAACCCCCCGGGGATGGGGGTGGAAGGAAATAAAAAGGCAAATGGTAACCTACGTTTTTATTGCGGATTCATATTCTCCTAAAAACGTTACTTTTGTATGTAACGTTTTTTCCGTTTCGTGATAGAGCTGTAATCGACAAAAATCAAAATAAGTCAAAAACGTTTAAAAATTAGTTTTTTTCGACAATTACACTTCAGGATGTAAGAACGATATGTATGTAAATGAAGGTGAAATTAATGTTTAGTAAAATAAGTTTTTTATAAATATATTTCGTTATAATAATGAATGTAATAGAGAAATGCAAGGAGAATCAAGGAACAAACCTAAGATGTTTGAAAAGCTATACAAAATTAATAAACATGAACATGTATTTATTTCTACATCCGTTTTTAAATTTCTAGAAAGCAAAATCAAATACTTTGAGATTTTTGTAGTAACTAATTTGTAATTGCTACATTAAGGCATCAGCAACACATTGCGGTTCTGCCAAGTCCACAATTAATCAGTCAGTAATTTATTCATGATAACTATACAATTTAAATAACAAAAGAATTTGTATTTATGAGTTATGAATTGTGTTCGTCATGCAAGTGTATTGTTTTTTAAATTTAACATATCTAATATTATCTGTTTAGGACTTTTACCCCACATCTGGCGCAAAAAGGAAGTCCGAAGTGGACTTTCTTCTTTAATATTTTTTAGACATCAAATTTAAAAACACGTCATTCTTTTTCGGTCAGTTTATTATTAACATATCTAATATTATCTGTTTAGGACTTTTACCCCACATTTGGCGCAAAAAGGAAGTCCGAAGTGGACTTTCTTCTTTAATATTTTCTACACATCAATTTTAAAAACACGTCATTCTTTTTCGGTCAGTTTATTATTTTAAGCGCTTCTCTGTGCAAAAAACCGAATCGATATATCAATTACACGAGTGGAAATTTACGTTTTTATAAAAAATGCGGACTCCTGCCTCACGTTACCCTAATGGGCTAATCGAGAGTCAAGGACAGGAAATTAACTTTATTCAAATTAACTTTCAAATGACACCTTTCCAGTTACAAGAGCTAACTGTGAGCTATAGTGTCAAAATTAAACTCAGATGACTAATGTTTATTGCATCTTTCTTCTATTCAGGATACCATATAAACAGTTTTATGGTCAAGATTATATATTTTACAAATACACTAACGTTTATTAAAGCCGAATATCTTACCATAAACTCTTTATTTCCTCTCGTCTTCATCTGTCATCAATGCAATCTCCGAATGCCTGTTCATCCATTATACTGGTTAGCTGTGGATCTTGGAGCGTAAGTATCTGAAACGAGTACAAACGTAGGCAAACTTTTTACAAACAGTTACAAAACATGCAATCACCAGATTTATGTTTCAAGTGTGTCCAAACCATTTGCGTTGCTTTTTTAATGAAAAAAATAATGTTTCTTATCTTTTAACGCCCTAGTTTTCTATGCGAGGGACATCAGACCCAAAGGAGTGAATTTCTACGCAGTGAATTTTCAAAAATTGATTTCTTTTTAGTCGTCATGTGGTGTCATGTGGAGAGAGAGAGAGAAGAGACACAGGAGAAAGAACGAAAGAGTTGCGAGAGGAGAGACAGGAGTCAGATTGGAGACAGAGAACAGAAAGAGAGAAATAAGCGAGAGAGGAGGAAACAGAGAGAGAAGGACACAGAGAGAAAGTGAAAGAGAGGGAAAGAGGAGACCGAGAGAAGACAAGAGAGAGAACCCGAAACGGATCAGAGAGGGAGAGTTCAAAAGGGGCAGAGAGTGTTATGCCCAGAAAAACATAGGACAAAGGAATAAACAGTACGCAAACGTTTATTGCACAGTTGATACGATTCAGAATTTCAACCCGTGCCGATAACAATGCTTCGACCCATATAACCAAAAAATGTACCATAATCAGAGCACTCATCGCTAGCAGGAGAATTACCAACTCCCAGCCGAAACCACCAAAGACTAAATAGAATATCCAATTAGCGGGCACTCTCGGGGAAGGCAGAATTACAATAACACCTACATTTCGGAGCGCACTCACAAAACCAGACCGCCTGCGCCATCCCCTTCGGCTGCTTATATCTCCACCCCTCGACGTCACAAGTGACTGGCTGCAACCTCGCGTTGCAGTGGCTGCTGCCACTGCCTAGCGAACCTGTACACTTTAAATTACTTTATGTTATTAGAGAGAATTCGGAGCGCGGCAGAGAGATACCGGGGCAGATAAACACTAGTGGTATAATTGAGAAAATTCCCAATATTAGACAAAAGAGTATCCGACACGTGATCCAAGACCCCGATTCATGGAGGGGCCAGAGAGTTCGATTCACGGGTGAGAGGGCAAAAGGAAAACATAAGGGAAAGAGAGAACGATATAAAAAACGAAGCGATTTACGGTTTACAATGCTACTGAGGCTGACACGTCGAGAAAGTATTCGATACGCAGGGCGAAATAAATCTCGAGAAAATCCAGAAAATGAATATTTACGATGCACTAGCAACTAACCACAGTGTACCCCAGTGTAATCATTTCAAAAGACCAGTCCAACTCACGGGGCAAGAGGAGAATCCAACACACAACACTCTGAATACGGAATCAAACACTCCGAAACACGCATCGACACCGGAAACTGAACCACTCCAAAACACGGGACGAAACACTCCAAAACACGGGACGAAACACTCCAAAACACGGGACGAAACA
>BOPP01000253.1:382951-395647 GCA_017312745.1 Gryllus bimaculatus
CTCTGAAATACGGGACGAAACACTCTGAAATACGGGACGAAACACTCTGAAATACGGGACGAAACACTGAAATACGGGACGAAACACTCTGAAATACGGGACGAAACACTCCGATACATGGGACGAAACTCTCTGATACACGGGTTGAAACTCTCCGTAATATGGAGAGTGGGATTAAATTGTACCAAACGAGGGAGTATTTATTCTCGCGGTTTGTCGCAAACCCGAGACTAAACATTCACAAATATGGGACTAAAGAATCTTAATGTTACTACTAAACAGTGAAAACAATGAGACTAAACTGCCCCAAACATAACAATGAACAGTCCGAAACTAGACACTGATCAGACCCAAATATGTCACTTGACCGTCTCAAACATGACCCTCGACCGTCTCAAACATGACCCTCGACCGTCTCAAACATGACCCTCGACCGTCCCAAACATGACCCTCGACCGTCGCAAACATGACGCAGAAGAATCCAAAACACGACTCTAAACAGTCCCAAGCACGACTCAAAACAGCCCAAAACACGACACTGAACAGTTCAAAAAATAAAACTAAACGTAGACAGTAAACAATCCCAAAGAGATGATTAAACAGTCCCAAAGAGAGGAATAAACAGTCCCAAAGAGAAGATTAAAGTTCAAAACACGGGATTAAACTGTCAAGATTAAACAGTTCCAAATTCGGGATTAAACATTCCCAAAACTTCGGTTTAAACAGTATCAAACCCGGGATTACACAATCCCAAACGCGGGACTGCACAGTCCCAATCATGCGACTGCACAGTCCCAATCATGGGACTAAATCGTTCCAAACTGGGGAATACACAGTCCCAAACACGGAACTAAACACTCCCAAACAAGGGACTAAATATGCTGAGCCAAAGAGCTGACAAATGATAGTTAGAAACGTGTATCAAAAAAGATACAGAAACATTTCGAAACTGAGTATAAAAATAGTACAAATGGCTCAGAACCTGAGAAAAATACCTGATCATAGGAGGTGAAACACTCAGAAACAGGGAGCGACAGACTTGCCAAAGTGAGAAACGTACGGTAAAAGCTTAGAAAAATGAGCAATGTGGGTCAAAATTCTCTGCAACATGGGGGAAAGCTGTCTAACATGGCACAAAAATCTCTGGAATATGGTGAATGGGGCATGGAAAAGAGCAAAACAATGAGCAAAAGACCCTGAAACACGGGAAAAATATTGAGAAACATAGGGCAAAAGACTGAGAAACATGGAGTAAAAAACTTGACAACAAAGGGCAAAAGAGAGACTTAGACAAATGGTGGGGAAATCTTAGATACATGGAAAAAGACTCAAAACACACGGAGGCAAGGAGAATCTGAAGCATAGGGAGATCGATATTTAGAAATATGATTAACAAAAATACTCAGAACCATGACGTCAAAGAGGCTCCGAGTTATGGGCCTGAAGAACGTAGAGCAAAAGACAAAGAACTATTGGAGGAAAACACACTCAGAAGCATGGCCAGTTTGGAGAAAGGAAAGAAGGGCAAAAAAACTCACAAACACGGAACAGAGGTTAAGAAAACTGGACAAAAAGTACTCAGCTATGATGCTGAGATATATCTGCCCTGTGAAGCTGCTATTCATCAGACTAATAAGATTCAGGAATGAGGAACTAAAAAGACTTGGAAAAGAAGTTCAAAGACTCGCGGAAAACAGCAAACCAAATATACTCAGTTAAAAGGAACCAGCGACACTCAGATAAATGGGGCCATTTGGAAACAAAAGAGAGAGAAAGAAAAAAGATCCAGACTCAGAAACATGGGACATGTGAATCAAAAACACACGGAAAAAGACTCGGTAACAAGAGGCAATATATTAAGATACAGGGGAGAAGATCAGAAAAATTGGGCAACATAATTAGAAATACGGGTCAAAAGACTCAAATACAAAGGCGGTTTAAGCAACTCAGAAACAAAGAGCGATAGACTCATAAAAAAGGAACAAAAGAGACTGGTAAATACGAGCAAAAGAGATTCAGGAAATGGGGTCAAATACTCAGACACATGGTGCCAAAGAGAGTAAGCAACAGGGATCGAAAGACGCAAAAACACATGTCAAAAGTATCAGAAACATGGGACCAAAGGCATAGAAACATGGCAAAATACTCAGAATCAGAAACACGGAGAAAATGATATTCGAAAAGACCAGGTATCAAAGAGGCTAACTACTCACAACTATGGGGGAAAAGATTCAGTATCAAAGAGAATAGTTTTGAATCACGGAGCAGAGAACTCAAAAAACAAGTGACAATTATCGTGAAAAGAAGGCAATGCACTTAGAAACAAAAGACAAATAACTCAAACACGGAGTAGAAGGCTGTGAAACTAGCACAAAATGCCAAAAAAACAAGAGAAGTCACAGGAACCTTAGATTACATACTCACAATGCAACTTTTGAGCAAAGAAATCGAATAGGCTTCCAGGTATAGGTACTCAGGAATTTGTGTTGCATCTAATAAACATTATTTGAAGCAAGTACCATTAAAATAATATTAAAATCGCTAATATCAGCGAAAATGCACTAAAACGGACGGGAAAAGTATGAAATGACTTATTAGCCGAAATAGTCGAAAAAAGCAAAAAAATTACGCATAAAAACCGGCCATTTTTTGTCATAACATAAAATGAATTTCTATAATAAACAGCATTTTTCTAAAGTGAAAAGAAATAATGACATTTCATTAAAATCCGCCCCTAGTCATAACGCTTAGCCAGGTCCTTCTAGGATATTTTGCATAAATCATAAAAACATGTGTTTTTGATTGATTTCATACACATACGAGTACATTGGTGAAACGCTGTATATTACTACACTTTCTGTCTCTGACGTGATAGTTACGACTTGATTTCTGAGATTGACGATAATTAAATATAATTTTGCAATGAAACAAAAATTCAAACAACTATTTTATTCGATACTTTTTTCTGAAACTTTCTATGCTCGGGAATGGACGAACCGGGAAACTAAAATATGTTTATTTACGTCCTACATAATGAATGTATATACAGTTAAATGTAGTACTTTGTATTAAAAGTTGAACTCATTATTAATTATTAGAAATGGCTGAACGCTACTTCGAGCTTCCGATATACCAATCGCACTACTCCCTATTTTCCCTATTCTGCTTCCACGCAATGATCCACGAAAGTGGCGCACCATTACACCATGACCGCGGTTTCCTGGCTGGCATCGTCGTCGGAACTGAAAGGAACTCTCATGGACCCTGCACCATCTCTACGGAAGTTAATATAACCACACCCTAACGTGCATAACTCTTTTAAACGTGTTGAGTATGTTCGGGCAGGAACATACTCAACACGTTAAAATATGTCGCTTAGTATCCCAGCAAACACGGAGACAATTTTGAAGAGACATGTCAATACAAACGTGATGAATTTAATACGTCAAATTTAATCAGAGAGACCCCTGATGGTAGAAAATGTCCAGATATAACTATGGTCTTAAACTCTCTATCGTGTGAGGATCTTAAAGACAGAATAAAAAGGAGTATACCTTGTGCTCACGAATAAATACTAAAACTAATTAATATGAATTTAGTGTTTGGGGTAAATGAATACACTACTTACCACCGATGAACCGAGAAACCACCGATGAACCACCGATGGACCACATATGGAGAACACGAGCTTGCCGCACATCTTTTCTCACCATCAACTACATCTCTACTTCAACCGAAAACTTGGAGAACTGCACCATCAGAGCTGGATTCAGAGAAAACTCCGTATACACTGCGTTCGTGGCAGAATCTTGGAGTGATTTGCTGCTGAAGAATTGTATTTGGCTGCATCACAGCCGCTAGAATATCTTCTCTTCGGGCTATAAGGCCTCAAGGGCACAGTAAGAGAGAAATCAGCCCCCTCTCTTAGGCCACTAGAGACGGAATACTTCTCAGTATTGTTCACAGTCTTATCCACACAAATATAACATATAAAATAGTTTACCATTTAATCATATATTCCACATAATGGTTGCAACATCAATACACTTATTGATTTAATTAATCTATATCTATTGCAAAATAGTTTCTGAGTTCAGAATATATTCTGTGTTCTCTACATATAATATTTTATCATTTAATGGCACCTTCTGCATAATATGTAGTCCAAAATATAAAAACAAAAACTTAGTAAAATAGTGAGCAATTTAATACATATTTTATAAAATTATGCACTCGTTACTCCTCTGTTATCATTCCTTCTATTTTATACAGAAATATAAAATAGTTCATACTACATCTGCCTTCTGAATCTACACAAAATATTTCGTTCTTTATTTAACACCGCAATACAAAATAGACCTTCTTTCCAGTCTTCCTCGTGAAGTAGTTGAAACTATAATTTCCATAAAAATGGTTTCCCGCTAATTCACTTCAGAAAACAATTCGTTCCTTCAAAACCATCATAACGAAATTCACTCGGTCAACAGAACAAATTTATCTGTGTAAAGGTTGTAATAATAATGAGCACTTCAGTTGACACATTAAAGGGCGATGGGAGGTATTCTGATAACATCGAAAAATAAAGTTCCGACAGAACTCTTGCTCTGACAAAAGACTATTGTCATTATCAAGACTATTGTCATTATCATCAAAAAGTTTTAAGATCCCAATGACATTGCAGTAAAATGCTGTTATAAGTAGAAACTAGTTTAATGCACTTAGGTTGCTAAACTAATTAAAAACTGCACGTCTCAAGATGATAAGCTCCGAAGGTTCCAGTACTTACTATTTATTGGAAAAATTCTATTGTTGAATGCAGCGTGTCTCAGAATAATTGTTGCAATCCTCTAGGACATGTAAAGAACGACGTTAGACGTGACATTTGCCTCTGAATGATAGGATACTGTTCGTGCAATGATGATCGGCACGTGAAAGCACTGCGTATCAATCTGACCTGTGCATAACCAGTGCGCATGACCTGTGCAGTGCCTACCAATCAAACCACTCAAGGGAAATGTCAGAAGTGCAAGTTCATTATTTTGAAGAAAAAAAAAGCATATTGAATTATATAATAAATTGAAGGGCCAAGTAGAACAAGAGCCTATCCCACATTTTTTGTGAAATTGGGTTATTAGCTTTACACAAAACTTCGGTTATTTTTTTCGTATGTAATGTGTTATTTTTATTCTGTATGTACTTGTGTAGGTAGGTACTGTAGATACTGTATTTAGAGGTTTAAAATGTACTGAGATGTAAGAGAGAAGTTCAAATAAAAATAATCATTATCTCAGAATAATGTGTATGTGAGATTGCCCATTGTTCTACGGAGCCCTTCAATTCTCAATAAATAGCAAGGCGTTCCTTGGTGCGTTGTCTTTCTGAAAATTTCAGTCATTTGTGGCCTCGTAAGAATATATAATCAGTTGAAGACAAACAAATTTAAATAATTTGTTACTTGACATGAGATCAATGTGATACACCGAGTTAACATACACTCATCACCACGTCACGATTTTTTTTAAATTAAAATTAACTATCGTTCGGTGTTACTAGGCATATCTACAAGTAGTATATTCACATTTTAAAATAATCTACTGCAGTCATGGGCGAAATCAAACTTTAGAATGACATCACATCAGCCCTAGAGTAACTCCCAATCGAATTAAATCAGTTTGAAAACGCGAGTTTTTCAGTCCTACATTTCATTCGTCCATTATCTTGTGTTTGTCTACAACTTACATTGCTCAATAAGAAAAAAATACATCAATTATGAGTATTTAATATACAGGTACCTTCTACTTGCTTCCTCATTTCTATCTTATATAGATTTTGTTTAAAGTTTTATTCATACCCTCATTACTGTGAACTGACCAGAAATAGTGCCTTAAAGTCACACATGTAAATAAACACGTAGACATCAATTTTTACTAGAACATTGAATAATCATACATTTACACTAACCACATACCCGAACCAAAGTGGAAAAATAATAGACAAAACTATATATTTTATCACTTCTTTCGTTCGGGCACTTGGTAAAAGACCTTTGATAACAATACCAAACTACTCCGACTAAAACTACTACTATACCTCCGGCATCCAAAGACAAATAATAAAAACAACTTAGTATATACCAGGAGAATCTTCAGCTTGCGAATAATTGATTCCCCTTTGCTCAAGGAATATTTAAGTTATTTCCTCCGAATCACTGTCTCCCGGTTTATCTCACTGAAAATTTGCTGCTATTATTATTGCCCTTATCACACACTTGATGCATTCATAACATATTTCTAGATGTTCTGCTTCCAATACTGCCATAGATCTGGAGATGCTCCGTAATTCCTCTTTTTGACTTAGGAGAATTCCTCCGTCTTCAACATGTGTTTTTCACAACATTCTGTCTCAGCAGAGACCGTTTAATTATGAATGCAAAGAATAATTGCATATATCATCGTATCAAAAGCAAGTGTTTTTGAACTTGCAAAGAGGAAATGTTATTAGATGTGATTGAATGTGCATAGTTGCATCGAGCAGATATTAAAGGTATTAAATCAACGTTGATTTATTTAAAGAATCATCCACAGGTGATCGCCTGCATTGAAGTTAAATTAAGAATACGCTCAAAATATTAAAACAATATAATAAGTTGCCACCGGCGTGAATAAAGAGACGTACCATCCGCTTTCAACAACTCTGCATTTGGTTTCAGTATACCGCGTCAATTTTGTCAGGCATGAAAAACATCTCCAACTCAGAATTTCTTTGGCACTATGAGTATAATTTTTGTCAATACCAAAATTCGATTACGAGGTATCTTCATGTTTTGACCATTGCCACTTGCTCGTAGCCACAAAACAACAAAGCAAGGCTTTTCTTCTTAGTTCCAAAAATTCAGTGAGATAAGTAAAATCGCAGCACGTAATTCCCCTGGTATACTGAGACTACAATAAAGCACACATTTTGTTGTACACATATATTACGTACACATAAGATACTACAAGTTATTAACGTGAATGAATAGTATGATAATTCACCATGTGCAGGTAATTCGTATAAAAAATTAATTTTTCATTATTTTCATGTAACTCAATGTACCTAACGTAACAAAATTTTGTTTCAATATTTTTTATAAATTCCCATTCACTTTAAAGTGATAAATTGTATACTGGAATGTCATGTCGCCATTTGAATGTAAAAAAATATGTCTGATGTAGTCGCCAAGGTATTGTGTTTTAAATGAACACTGGTATCTATAGCGAGGAAAACCATTATTTATCAAAATAGCGTTTAAAAATTAGTGAGCGTGTTGTTTGTAACTTTTCTACTCTTAAATTCAGTTTTAACTATCAAATTATTTGAGCAAATTTAGGAACATAAAATCTTTACGTCAATGCACATTTTTGCATATCTTATCAAAATCCTAAAAAATACATTAAAACCAGATGTTCCATTAAGCCAACTTGGCAAATAATCTGGAATTTATATCGATCTGAAAAACATGATGTATTTTAAAGAGTTACAGATTAAATTCGCGTTCTGCATTCATAATCATGTACTATTGTGCATGATATTCATAAAATTAATTTCCAATGATACTTAAGTGTTAATAATAAACTTGACAATTACAAAGTTTCAATTATCTTTTGAGTGGTCTTGGGCCTCCAATAAAAAAATCCGGTTCTGGTCCTATGCATTCACGAGTACAACAGGCATGTCAAACTCTCAATCTGCTTGCCGAATGCAGTCAGAAATGATAATCTAAACAGTCAACAGCGATTTACAGTTACTTAGCACCATTGTAAATGACAAAAGAACCTTTCACTATTTTAAAACTTCACAAGTAAGTGAGGGCAAGTATAACAAATATTTGACACGAGTATGCGAAATTAGTATTACCGAAATGTTATTACACGAATTATAATATCTTAAGTGTATCAACAAAGCTTATAAAAATATAATAAAATATACAATTTAGGAATTTTAATAATTACCTTACATATTCTCTTTCTGATTGGGTATTAAAAACATTTATCTTATTTGTGATTTTTCTGAACTGTCGTAACCACTGGTTTTTTTAAATTTCGTTATTAATGCAAGGTAGTTTTAAAACAAATAAAATTGGCGAATTGAACATAAAATATTGACAATAGTGTAAAATACATTACGACCGGTCCCGGTCCAGTTTTACTTTATTGCAAAAGATGTTAATTTGAGTTTGACATCTCTGTTGTAACAGAAGAAATGTATGAGATATACAAGAACATACACAAGTGCACAACGCATTTTTGTACACATTTTGACAGTTTCTTTAAATATTCACATATTATTTATAAATTACCCTGTTCTAACTCTTTACGATCAGAGACACCAAACACAAATCTCTTATTTTACATATGCATGTTTTTTGTTTTTATAATACGCATTCAAATTATTTTTAAACATAGCAATTTGAATTTGTATACATGAAATATTATACGTTCAATCCAAGACACAATAACTTTGTACATTAGTGCCGCTACTGCCAATATCTGCCAATTGATAGAAACAAAATTCAGATATAGAAAACTATAAACTCATAGTAAATAAATGTTTAATTTCAACTTCTTGCCATTGCATAATAGCAAGATCTGAATTAAAGCACATTAACATGCACACATTTACAAGTACATTTTCGTAATATAAATTCAAATAATGAATACTTATTTGTAGGCCAAATAAAACATCAAAAAAAGGTAACTGAAAAATGCTCCACATAGATTAAATATTGACAGTACTGTACACTTTCTCTTCATACTACTGCATTACTCAAAGAATTTGATTATGCAGTTAACAGAGTTTTCAGTTTTTCGTACATCAACCCACAAGATGATATGAAATTCATCAACCCTTCATTTCTGATATTACGTGAAACATTCTGAGAATGTTCAAACGGATCTTGAATACAAACTGGAGTGTGAGACGGAAATATTTCACTATTCCCGTTCCTAACGTTGTCGACGTAGACTGAAAATTCCAAAGCAAGATCATCTCCTTCTCCTTCCGGATGGACAATGTTATCCAGCTCCTTCCTGCCGATGGATCGCCCCAAATACGGGCAGATAATAAACCAACGGTATTCGTAGAACTGGTAGAACTGCAAAAATCCCAGGGCCAAATCCATGACCGACATGGTGTTGCGGGTCTTGGGCACCGCCCCCGGGTCGCGAGTGAAGCTGCAGGGCCAGCCGGCGATCACCCGCTGGTAGCCGGCGTGCAGATCCATCAAGTCGCGGATCGGGGGCAGGACGGGCTCGGGCAGCTGCTGCAGGAAGAAGACGACCAGCGTGGCCAGCGCGTAGCTGGTGAGGCGGTAATTCTCAGTGAGCAGGCTCAGGCTCTGCAGACGCGCCCACCTCTTCAAGAAGAGCAGCAGCGGCCTCACGCGGTCGTCCAGCGTCTGCAGGAAGCACAGCAGCCGGGAGTTCTGGACGCCCAGCCCGTTGCGGAAAGCCACGTCGCCGCGCGTGCCCGTGGGCACGTGCAAGAACTTGAGCACGGGCACGCGGGCGTGCAGCACGGAGTGGATGCGCGCGAAGTCCTCGCTCTGCAGCAGCCGTTTCAGCACCGCCTCCGCCAAGATGCGCTGCTGGATGGGCGTCTGGCCGTACTCGCCGTTGAACATGTTCCCGCAGTCCAGAAACAGGTCGAGGTCGCAGCCGGGGAAACCGAGGTTGGCCAGGCGGGAGCCGAAGGGAAACGCTTTGCAGTGAGGGTGGACGGGCCGCGTGATCTCCTCCAGTCGGCGGCACACGGCCTCGCAGTCTTCGGCGCTCATATCCATAGCCTCCTTGCACAAAGCGGTCACGTACTCCTTGAACGAGTCTTCGGTGTCGAGCTGCGTCAGCTCGTTGTGTAGATTCGCCTGGAACTGGTTCGGCTCGAGGTGGATGAACTTACGCAAAGATTCGCAGTGGACTCGTGATCTCTGCACCTTCAGCAGTTTGCATTTCAGAATGTCGTCAACGGCTGCCCAGTTGCTGAATTCGACGACAGCCTGTTGCTTCTTGACAGCTAAGTAGGTGATGGTGCCGAAGTTATTAAATACCGTGTAAAGATGGAACGGCTTGGTGTTGCGGCGGAAACATTTGACTAGGACGCGCGGCACTCGGTCCTGTTCTTGGCCTCTAAGCTTCCCTAATGAAGCGAACCCGCCTTTGATCCGTCGCCTACGGTGAGGAAAGCCCTCGACATCGTCATTGCCCATGAACATGCCGCCTCTACCTTCCATTGCGTATTAAGCCGATGTCCCGATGGTTGGTTTTAAGAGATTAAACTTAATAACACTTACGTGAGTTGGTCCATTTTCAGATTTATGAAAGAAGACAAGGGAATGCTTGGTTAACTTCACCCTTTGATGATTAAATTGCCATCATTTAGTTTTTACGTCATCTCGAGAGTTACGAAATCTTCAGGACTCTAGTGACGGTTTGTTGATTGGACAATCTGGAAAACATAAACACATTATTGTTAAAGAAATATTTAAATAGATGTTTAATAAAAATGTAAGAGTGAGTCACAAAAACTATGTTATTTCATGTTTCTACTTTTTTTATAAATAAATATTTAACTTATGCTAAAAGTCTGTAACTAATTACATTCAACTCAGAGAACTAGATATATAAATGCACAAAAATCTTTGGTTCTAACATGTGATATATAACGAATTTGACCGAAAAATGCCAATCGAAAATTCCCCTAGTAAATACGTCTAAATATTTTATTGCACATCTTTCTGGTCATTTAAGAAACATATTTTTCAGGCATATGTATTGTTGTTAAAAACACGATTCCATCTCAATCTTTTTTTAAAAATTCTAGTGTTCTAATGTAGAACCTTCCAACCAGCGATGTGGCCCAGTTTCGTCGATTTCGGACCAAACTGAAACTTGCACTAAACAGCATTTCTCTCCAAAACGCTTTGACCGAAGAGAACTAGTGCATAGTGCAGGTCCGAAACTCATTTAGGCCGAGGTAGCAGCGTCGACAGATTTTTTTGTGGTTCAGTTTCGGTTTGTGAACCAGAATCGCAAGTCAGGTCGGTTCATATTCCTGAGGAAATCGATTAGTTCGCTAAAGCATATCTCAGCAAAGCTCACGAATTCTCGTTAAGTTTTTTGTGGGAGAGTTCGCTTCTCGGGTGGCCAAAAATAGTATGTAAGGTGTAAAATACCAACAGAACTCAAGAATGAAATTCTCACAGTGAAACACGGCAGAGGTATCCTCATAGAGCGACTTTGCTTGACTCCTTTCAGTGTGCTGAAATTCACTGATATTTTGGAAGACAATTTTATTAAATATTTTGTCAGCTTCAATTAAAAATACTGTTACCAGAAAGAAAGAAAATTACCACAAGTTTTCTATGTCATTAAGGTTATTCAGATCAATTATTGATTATATTATAACAAATGAGTATTTGGCTGGCAAAATTACAAATGTTAGAGTTTACCACTATTCGTATAAAGAGGTTTTGACCGTATTCATGTAATTTGTAAAGTTAACATGTATACAAAGACGCTGGTTTCTCATAGAAAAAAGTGTTAATAATCTGGAAAAGTTTATAAAGTTCATTTATTACTTGATCGAGATATTCAGTACCTATATCAGAAACAATTAAATCTAAGAGCTCATGCAAAGAGAGAATGAAGAAACAATACAAGAGGAATGGAATAACATGCAAGAAGCTATACGTAAAATATCTTATGAAGTCTTTAGCAAAAAGAAGAATGTATGAAGAAAGGCCTTAACATATGGACATATTAAATAGAGAATACCATTAAAGTAAAAAAGTATTCATATAGAAGATATGTTAATAATCTCACAGAAGAAAATAAAGAGCTCTATCAGCAAAGACGAAATTTTGCACAGAGGTTAGTGAGGAAAAGACAACAGGAGACTTAGGATAGATTTAACTCAAATATTGAAGACGACCTTCAAGGCCGACAAACCTTGGCAAACGAAGCCCTGAAAACATTGTGCAGCGACCACGGAGATCCGGTGAAGTTAGATATCATTAGCGATAAAGTATGGTCGAGATCACTACAAAAACGTGTCGTATGAGGAATCTCCAGAAGACATACTATCGCTTATTAGTACACATGGTTAGGATAACATCTCAATGGAGGAAGTAACAGGAGACATTAAAGCTTTAAAAAATAGGAAAGCAAGAGGATTTGATAAAATAAATGCTGAGCGTTGACAATATGGCTGAATCCGTCTACAGGTGATTTGTTACATTTGTTAAACATGTACTGGAAACAGAGTATACAACAAAACTGGCTAATGTTGAAAGTACTCCCAATATCTAAGAACGATAACAGAAAACTGAGAATTATAGAGGCATCAGATTGTTGGATAGTCTTGAGAACACGATGTGGCGCTAAAATGAAGTGGTGCAGTCATCTGGAGCGAATGAGCAGAAACCGAATTCCTCGACTGGCGAGGGGATACCAATCAGCCAGGCAAAGAAGTATCGGTTGTCCGAGTAGAAGATGGTCTCCGGAATAGGCAGTCCTGCCTAATCCAGGAAGGAGAAAAAGAAGAAAAAGAAATAGAAGAAGAAAAAGAAATAGAAGAAGAAGAAAGAGAAATGGAAGGAGAAAAAGAAGGAGAAAAAGAAGGAGAAAAAGAAGGAGAAAAAGAAGGAGAAAAAGAAGGAGA
>BOPP01000253.1:410960-465061 GCA_017312745.1 Gryllus bimaculatus
CAACCTTGTTGTAATCCAAGGATACAGCCGAAAAGCTGATCCTGGAAGAATTACACACGTTAATCGTGCAGCGCGGTCAGTAATGCCTGTACACCAACAATAATAATAATCACAATAATAAAAGTTTTGTTGCGACCAAAAGCAATTCTGAAGCATTTGACGTTTGGAAGTGTTAGCCTAATGTGTTCGTCCAGAAGCCAAAACTGAGCAAATCACATTTATTTTCGCATTTGGCGAGAATTTGTAATGGAAAGAATGAAAGATTAATTTGGGACGAGAAAAGAACTCAATTAATTTATTAAACGAGAAGACCGAGATTTCACGTCATGTATCTAATGACGCGTTATTTTTCGTCAACAGTCGCGAAAATCAATACTGAGGTCGGACCATTTCATTTCTCTGAGCGGGGAGTGTCAGTCAGATGGACCTGTTGAGTATTAGAAGTTAAGAGTTAGGTGATAACTTACAAGCAACGAGGGCTCCGGGCGAAATGTCTTCAGAAAACAACCCGACATAACAGAAATGCGTTCGACTCAGCGGGGGCCTAATGTGATAAATGATTTATTAGATAATGGTTTCTTCACATGAACACCTCTACACAATCACAGTGTAGTCACCTGCAACCAGTATTTCAGATGAATGGCGATAGTTATCCATCTGTGAGATAGTAAGAGTTATTTCGATGTTAAGGGAACTGTTTTTCATTGTTGGGAATGGTCGGTTAAAGATAATACAAACTTTTGAAAATGATGTCATGTCCGAACGGTTTCGTACCTAGCGAGATTTTGTGTATAACTCCATGGGTAACCTAGTGTGATGAAGACAAAATATACATTCTCGCATTACTTGTAGCTTTTGCAACTATGAAAAAATTGAGAAATTTCAACAAAAAAATTATAGTTTCATTATTGTTGTTCCAGGATGACACCGAAAAACACTTGCAATTTTTCAAAAAAAAAATCACGGATTTCAACGAAAATGAGACCCAGGCCAATTTTAAGAGCCCTTTACGATTTAGGAAGACAAAGTTGAATAAAACTTGGAGCCGGTTTTGAGAATTTTTTTAAAATGTTGAGTCTTTGTATAAATTACTTCCAAAATTCAAAATAACTCTTTCAAACTCGCAGGGCTTTGAGTTGCATTCCGTCGATCAGGAAATATAAACTTTGGGGAAAATTGTCTAAACAGAGAGACGAACGTTTTGCCGTCAATCAATTTTTCGGAACCAAGGTCCCAGAAAACACAGATTCTGATCACACGAAGTGTTAGAGGAAGTAATTTACTGCAAATAGGTGCTACTTTACCACTCTTTTATCAACAGAGCCCTGCAATGAGTTTTTTATGATATGAGATGAGATTACGATATAAGATAACATTTTTTTATGAAAATCCTGCCGGTAGAGCCGATAGTACTGTTCACAGATGGACTGAAGGATCAATGAATGTTTTACCGTAAACCAATTTTTTGGTGTCAAAGACCAACAAAACATGGATTCTCACTACACAACGTGCTAGAGGAAGTTATTTATAACGTTAGTTACGAAGATACTTATTCGATATACAACCTTTATTCAATATAAGTAGTTTGCGAGAAATTAAAAAAAAAGTGTCTATAGTGCCTTATCATTATTATTATTATTATTATTATTATTATTATTATTATTATTATTATTGCGATTATTGTTATGGTTTTTGCTGTGTTGGTGGTGGTGTTGTGTATCTTTGACGCCTGTTGCCTGTTTCGCTACCGCTGCGGACACACGCTTATACGCACAGCTGGAAAAACGTAGCAGTCCCTTTCCCTTCTGTGTCTACTATGTTCGTTTCTTATAATTATTTCCAACAACAGTTAAGTACTGTGTGTGACATACTTCATGGAAGAAGTGTAATTCGCACACGTTTTCTTGAGTTCTGTAACCCCTACCCTAATTCGTACACAAGTTAAACTACGAATACAGGCGAAAACTAATATTTTTGGCAAGAATGGATAGGAAAATAATCTCTCCTATATAATAAAAATTATTTGAAAAGGAAAATTAGCTACAGATTTTGGTTATTATTCGTATCGCTTCGGGAAGGAATCAATATTCTGCCGCGATGACATGGAGCACGAAATAACTAAATTCCTCACTGATCTTTAGAAAACGTGCGCAGGTGGCGAAGCTACAATTATTATTATATTATTACTCTGTATTAATATCATTATTATGAGCTTTATTATTATATTACTGTGTATTATATTTATTATACTTTATTATTACTAGTGTGTTGAAGGACGTAAAAGAGACATCAAACCTCAGCAGCCTTTTTAAAAACTCGGAATGGACCTGCCCGTTAAAAAAAATATATTTTTACGTTAAACCCGTGAGTACGCGAAATGTATTTGGAATATCCTGGCGACAGACATTTTCAAATAGTTGAAACACGTGATCTTCTTGCCGATCTGAGATTTCTTGTATTCTCTTAGTGGTAATTTCGGAGTAGTCCGGTGTCACTCATTTTAATAATTTTCATGGTAAGCTCTGAACAAGATTAAACATTTTCCCACGATAGTAGACACACAGGTGTCTCGCATCAGTGAATGTACCTTGTTGAGTAGTGTCCTTGTAGGTCGTTTTCAGTGTATGTTGTACCATATTTCGCAAACTGTATGTCTTCATTGAAAGTCATAAAGTCCCGTGTAAATTTGGCTGAACATTTGACCCATTATCTAGGAAACTATTACACCCAGTGATTTGATTTATATGGATATTTTATTTAATTGAGTTGAGAGGTTCAGAAATACCTTTGAACCTCTCAACTTATCAAACACTTCACTATCGTTCATTTTCAACGGCGCGTACAATTGCCTGTTCAGATGCTCAAAAAGAATTTTCACGATGAAAACGATTAAAGGATTACTAAACATTTCTTACATATAATACATTTAATTTCTATGACAAAGACGTACTGACGGACAAGTCAGTTTGACATTACTTTATAATCTCAGAATTTCTATTTTATTTCTGATCGATTTCTTTGCAATTTATGAAATAATTCGTAATTGAAAAACAGTACTTTGTCCGAAATATTGCAACTATATAACAGGGGGAAAATCGATATTTAAACACTAGTATATTAAAATAAGTCGATTCGGATGGCCGAGATCGCTATGGCAGTAGTGACGTGTCGATCGAAGGATCGCGGATTCGAATCCCGCCTCGGGCATGGATGTATTTGTGACCGTCCCTTCACCCTTCATCATCATCCTGTCACTTCATTAAAGAAGGATTAATAATTCCTAGCACGAGCAGGAGGCACTTCCCCTTAATGGGACGTGCAGTTAGCTAATAAAATAAAGCATTAAAAGAAAAATAGCGACATGAAAATGATCTACAAAAATTGAAATTAATTATATTCCATAAAATACATCCATTAGAGAGGCCTCTAATTACGTCTTGGCTAATTTGACGAAAGAGTATTTGACTGGGCGATCAATAGCAGCGACGCCCAAAATAGACTGTGAGCCTGTGCTGGTTGCTAGGCGACGGACAGGCGAAGCCTGGGAATTCCAGGAAGAATAGGCAGATGGGCAGTGCATGAGAAGGAATCGTGGGTAGAGAGAGGAAAGAGAGAAGGTAAGTGAATTGAGAGCAAGGACAAGTGAATGAGAGAGGAAGAAAAACGAAAAGTTGAGAGGAGGGAGAAATTATGGAGTGAAACGAGAAATGGAGAAAGAGAAGAAGAAACGAGAAGGAAAGAAGGGAACAAAAGGGGAAACGAGAGAGCCAAAGCAGGAGCGAGAGAGAGAGAGAGAGAGAGAGAGAGAGAGAGAGAGAGAGAGAGAGAGAGTGAGTGCGATAGAGAAAGAGCGAAGGAGAAACGAGAGGGATAGAAGGGAACAAGAGGGGAAACGAGAGAGCGAAAGCAGGAGCGAGAGAGAGAGAGTGCGATAGAGGAAGAGCGAGCGCGAGAGAACGAGAGAGAGCGAGAAACAAAGATATATGGCGTTGGAAATCAGAGCACAGCGCCGCCCCGGGACAGAATCTATTGTACGTAGTTCTAGTATGTAGTAGTTTGGATGTTGTGCTCGTTGCTAGGCAACGGCCCGGGCATCCTAGGAAATGGAGAGGGCAAGCAGAATCAAACGGAAATCATTGATTGAGATGAACGTAAAAAACGAGAGAGGAAGTGCTCCTCCGACGCGGGTCTGGGGACACTAAACGAGCTGGCGCACCTTGTCTTCGGTCCCCTAAATGCGCTTGGGATTTAACTCTGTTTATCCGCCAGATGTCGGTCTCAGTTAACTATGCCCGAACTATCTGTTTAGGAAAAATGATATCTCCTTAGAGCGGGATGTTGTCGGGGGGATTACATTTTGCCGGGCATCCGCCAGGGTTCTTTTACATGCCACAAGAGTGACATGGTTACTGTTGATTTTCCGACCTTTGAAAATTAGCAAATACGTTGTGTTGTGTGGGTCACTGCATGTTCATGTGCGTCTATTTCATAATTCATTATCATCATCATAATTTAATTCCATCTCCCATGGCTAACAATCCTGTGGAATAAAAATGGAATCAATATTAAAATACTGAGTCTCCCTACAGAAAAGTAACGTTCACCTACCCTGATAATCAAGTCAGAGCCCCGATGTGTTGCACGTATCGCGTGCCCATCATGGCCGATTCGTGAAACAAAACAATCGTCACAATATAATAATTCATTGACGAAGCAACTAACAGGAACATAACAAAATTCCAAGATTAATATTTCCAATAAAATCTTCAGAAAGAATTCTCAGGATAGAAGTGATGAATGGATTGCTAAATATCTCTTACATATAATACATGTAGGAGTAATAACAGATATCACCCATAGAATCACACATTAATAATAATAACACAGGCACACAAAAAGAAGTTGTCAGACCGAAAGACTGGACATAGATTTTCCTATGTATATCGACACGCTGAATCCGAATCTGAAGACAGAATTGGACTGGGGAAGGCATCACCTTCCAGTTTTTTTTAAATCGCAAAAAAATCACCGTGAAATTGAAGATTTTGTTTTCGGTGGTTGTCGCAAAACCCAAAGACTTGACTCACGTTTCTTTATGTCCGTCGACGCGCGGTATTTTTAAGCATCCTTTGCTTTATGCGCAGAAAGAGTTCAATAAAAAATTGGGGTGCTTTTTTAGAGAAAAAGTTTGATAACGTCAAGGCTTCCTAAAACGTACCCTGAAAAGTTAAAATATTCGTACGTCAAAAAAATTTGGAGCAGTAATTACTCAAAAAATATCTGTTTTTGTTATTTAAAAAAAAATTTCATTAATATTTTTAAGGAGCTGATTTTTTAGAACAGATTTTGGTTAAAGCAAAAAATCCTTAATTTTTGTAGTTTTGAAATGTTAAATTTCTGCGATTTTCGAAAACAGCTCGTCGGAAATAAGACTAATGACAATTTTTTACCGTCTTTTGATACATACGAAGTAACTGGGAATAGCTGGATGGTCATCCGAGTTTACGTTTGAATATTCAAATCGTCTTTCCCCTTAATTTTGGCCTATTCTATCAAGTTTACTGGAACTGATTTTTACTGAGTCTCCATGACGGAGTCCTTTACCACTAAACTGATTTCCGGTGGGGTACTGGGATTTTAATGAAATCTTGGGAACTTGAAAATTTGTATTGTCATTTACTGACTTTGTGGTGTAGTTTACATGTTGTTTCGGGAGTTGCTGCGCGCTAAGGCCTTGTAGAGCTTCATTCTTTACCTCCGCGCTGTTCCCATTCCGTTGCTGGCCCGAGGGTTTGGTCCATTTCTTCTTCAGGAGGGGTGTTTTGTTGTACAGAATTCATGTTACTGTCGATATCGTCGGTGAAACCAAAATTGATGAGAAGGCTTGGTTTATTGCCCGGCCGGTTGATGGGGCATTTGTACGCCATTCACTACCTCTGAAGATCTGCGCTGCTCGTACAGGACGAACACAACTCTCAGTGGAGCCAGAAAGGGGAAACTTTGGCATAATTAATTTTTGATCGTTTTATAAGATAATTAAAAAACACATTTTATATATTAACCATGAATTGTTTAATTGTTTGAACTTGAAATATATAATTATATAACTTCATAATAATAACTCTGATCATGAAAATCTTCCCCATGAAGTGAATTTGTGTTTGAAGGCATTAACATCGCTATTACTTCTGGGTAAAATGCCTTTTTCTCTAACCCATTTCTGATATCAGTGGCTCAGATGCAATTAACAGCCTGTGAAGCACATAGTCGTTAGTTTTATCTCTGGAAATTTGTCTGGTGAAACTCTCTTGTATATTTTCTAATCATTTTGTTCCTTTGTAGGAAAGAATGTTCTTCCCTTTGGTCAAAGGAAACTAAAGCATTCCAAATTTCAGTGGACCATGGATAAAGATTTTTCGCGGGATAAGAAGCATTGTATATCATGGATATTCACTGCAAAATAATTTGTCAGTTTCCATTGTAAATGCCTTAAGTTTGTATTCATGAAGTGGCCTCTTGCAATATTTTATAATATTATTTTTAATCTCTCGATGAAACTCAATGTGCACACCTTTTATTTCGGCTGATTTTTTCGAATTGGAAAAGACACGTCTGAAAGTGTTATAATTACTCCTCCTAAGGCTTCCTGAGGTTCAGCACCGTGCCAAGCCGAATTTCGTTATTTAGATTTCATTTATCTTTATGCAGACTTCACAATTGGCTTAGAAGTAATAAAAGTAACCGATATTATATTGTAAGAAATTTATGAAATCTCCCAAAATTTCATTGCTTACACTGAGTATGTATTAGTGTATTTTTTCGACCCATAATGTAGCACTAGAACAGAGCTTTTATGTTTGTGAAAGAGAGTAACCTTTTTCGTTTAAAATAAACGTAAAGATGATGCGCATATTTAAAAAAAGCCTACATTTTTGACGTACTTTCACAAATGCATTTCTTGAGCGGTGTACCGCTTGCACTAGGACAGACGCGGCCCTGCTTAGGTTTATCTATGAATGAACCTCTTTCTGTCTTATCTGCTTATTCTTTTTCGTACCTGCAGTTATTTCTTTTTCGCTTCCCCTTGATTGCCATTATTTGAGTATCAGCTTGTAGGCAACATGTACAATAGTATACTTAAAGAATCTAATCCAAGTATGGTGTACCGAAAGTCCAAGATATATATGTTCAGTTTTGGCTGGTTCCCTTAAAGCTTCTCTTAATGTAATTAAAGTCGTATTTCAGCCCAAAAATATAGTATCGCTGTGTATGTTTGCCCTCGATCAGTGCATTACAGACTTTTCCATCTACCATTCTAAACAGCAAAGTGTGGCTGGCTCCCATTACAGTTGCATTGTTAGAGTAATTTGTCGCTTGCAGTTGAATTATTGAATTATTTATATGTATTTTTTTTAGTTTTTGGAAAGATCAGGGGATTCCTGAGCCAATTGAAATCTGATGGTTCTACAAAACCTCGTTGTACTTCTTTTATTTTGCCATATTGCCGTTTTTCATTTGATTTGACGCTTTCATACATCAATTGCTTGCATCAGTTGCGAGATTTGAAGTAAATTTCTGCTTATATTGGGATTGATGTAATCAGTCAATTTACCATTTACTAAACAAACACAATTACCCTGATTTTTCTAAAACCTGATTTTCCAAAATACGGGAAACTGTATGATCGAAAGTGGCTATAGTTTTTACTTCAGCAGATGTTTATTTATTTATTTATTTCTAAATTTATTTCTAAATTTATTTATTTATTTCTAAATTTATTTATTTATTTCTAAATTTATTTATTTATTTCTAAATTTATTTATTTATTTATTTATTTATTTATTTATTTATTTATTTATTTATTTATTACTTTTTGATAATTTTTCCTCTGTCTAATATGACTACTGAATCACGAAGCTCTTATAGAAGTGTTTATATATGAACCCAAGTACACTAATGAATATATCAACATGAAATTTAAATCTATATGAACACTAGCCATCTGCCCAACTTGGATATCCCTAAGGGTTCTGAAATTATTACTTTCTCGCCTTATGAATTTTTAAGAAGATAAAGTCATGTAATCGTGCGCCAGAAAACGTCGAATTTCCGTCAGAATAACTCTCATTGCCGGGTTTTGGCAATGAAAAAGTGGATACATTCTGTTGCTAAATTTAGAAAAAAAACTCTAATTCGTGTTGTAGCCAGAATTTATATTTCTATGGTTCTTGATACCGAAAAATCGATTGACGACAAAATGTCCGTCTGTCCGTTTGTCTGTATGTGGTTAACGCTAACGTCTAAGCTGATTTTCTTCAAAATTCATATACCTTGATTGATCTTAACGGACTGGAGTCATTGGGAGTTTCTAACGGATATTTTGATGGTCGAAAGTTGTTTTTCACAAAGCACATGTATTTACCTTCTTTTACTTTTGTCACCGCCCGAGTCATGCAGCGTTTCTATGGCGTAGTGGTGCCAGTATGTTGACTCTGAGGATATGAGTTCGAGTGTCGGTGCGGAAAAATAATTAGCTGCTTGACAACACTTTTGCTGGTTATGCAATAGTGTAATGGTGCGGATCTTTTAGAAACAATGCGAGAAAGTGAATGCTTTGGCAGCACCACTAGTTTTTCCTGTTCATAATTTTTAATAACATCGTACTTTCCTTGTTAATAAATGACTATCAGTCATCAGTATCAAATCTACTAGATCCTGAAGAAACAGGAAAAAAAATGAGCATTGTAGGTAAAAAGGCTAACAATTCGGGCATTACTTCAATACAAACACAATATTTTCACGCAAAATGGGGCAAGTATGGACAAACATATATTAATGTTTTTCTTTAGTAATTAATGAATTTAATTAATTGAGAACAAGATGAATTCCAGAATCAGTTACTATTGAGCCTGGAAATGCTCGGAAAGTAACTAAATGACAATAGAAAAACAGGATTTATCATTTAATTCGGTTTAACACTTTTCTACTCGGAATTCCTAAATTATTGTGTAAGGAATATGGTTTTTATTAATACAGATTTGACGTACTTACCTTCAGATGTCAGATACATAGTCCGTACGATTCTGCTACACGAGACAGCAAATGTATTTTCATCGAAACACACACTTTTCTTCTTTCAGTGCGAGCTAACACGTGTGCCTCGTATCACCTAAGCAAGTAGAAACTAGCACAGCGAGGTGTGAAGTGATTCCCCATCCCTTTCTTGATCGGGGAACCATGGAGACATTTTGCTACCCCCTTCATGTGAAATGAGAACAGATGTTGGAAAATTTTCATTCACAAATAGAACAATAACGGACTGGAATAAGTTACTTGTGACAGCCATGGATCCCTTTCCTCTAGGTGTACAAAGTTTTAAAAGTAGATTAAGTGAGGACATTTGTATAAGTTAGGCTCATTAAAATAGTTATTATTTTAGTTATAATTTTATTATAATTGTTATTTTTTTATTATTAGTATTGTGATAATCACTATTAAATGCATTAGTTTGTTAAATATACAATTATATTTAAAGTAGTAGTTGAATTGGAGTGTCGTGAAGTGTAGTGCAATAGAGAAGTCAAGTGAAAGTGTAGTGTAGCGAAGTGAAATTCAAGTGTAGTGAAGTGAAGTGAAGTGAAGGAGTGAAGTGGAGTGGAGTGCAGTGTATTTATTACTTAAAAATTCCGTGCAGGACAGTCATAAAGTTTATAGGTAATGCTGTTATTGTTATTATTGCCTTAAAAGGCTTTAAAATTACAGTGTATTAGTATTCTTAGTTGTAATATGTAAATTGTAGTGTTCTTCCACCAGGTTCTATACCCACCTGTAGAAATAATAAATCTATTTCTCTAAATGGAACATCTGAAGCATATTTTGATTTTGGGCATTTTGCTAAGTTTCCCCTCCTCTGGCCCCGCTGTGCGGCTGGCAGGACCGCAGCTAAACTATAACTGGAATCGGTGCATGCGCGAGCTACGGGTCCACTTGAGAGAAAAACCTGTATACTAGTCTCGAATTTCGATTCGATTCACAAATGGAAGGCCTGGCAGCAGTCTCAGCAAGCCCTTGCAGGTCCCCGAAACTGCAAGTGTCACAAGTCGACTTGTTCAATGCCTTCTCTCGTGGTTCAGTTTCCAGTTTTCCGTCAGTGTTGAAGGATTTTTCTCAGCAATTGGGGACTTGATAGTATTCTTGTGAGTATTTTTTTATTTAAATCTGTTTTTAAAACGAGCGACAAGATGGGTGGCGAGATAAAATGGAATGGACGGACGATAAAGTGATGGAGTTTATTTATCTATATTAGGATCACGAGTTTTCGGGGAATGCAAAATGTAAATTTGCAACAAAATTTAAGTTGCACTGTTGACATCAAATAAAATTCCTGAACTATTGTGCAACTTCTAACCTAAACTCATTTTTCGGTGATGAAAAAGAGCCGAATTCATTTCGTCGATTCACTCATTGCTTATGGGAACATTCCTTTTTTTTATTTTAATATTCGCTTTTTCGCAATTTTATAGGTAGTTTTAAATGCTAGGGCCTGTTTTTAAATCTATTTTCTTTTTACAGAGCATACATAGATCAGTATTTTTAATGCACTTTACATATGTTGTGAAGGTTTACATTCTAATTTACCTAAAAATAATCTACATACTAATTTGGGCGAGGAAATCTTTTGCATACACCTCTAAAATCAATCTATTTAAGAAAATTTGATTAGGGATTCATGGTATGGATATCTATTTTTAATTCTGGTCCTGTGAAGAGTTTTCCGGAGTCTCATGTTGTCTAGGTGAAGAATTTGAGGTATGAAGAGATAAAACTAGGTAGAGACACGTTACATGGTGTTGTATGGAGTCCATTTGGAAACCAAGGAGCATTTGTGATAGTTCTAAGAAACTGGTTCTGGATTATTTGAAGCTTGTTAAGGTTTGTTTTTGCTGCGGAGATCCACACTGGCCAGGCGCATAGGAGGAGTGGTCTAATGATGGTTTTGTAGATGACTATGGCTGTTGGGAATGGGAGGTGGGACGATCGATTAATGATGAGTTTTAGTTGATATAACTTATTTTTTGCTTGTTGTATTTTACTATTGATTTGTTGATTATTGATTATTTTACTGTGTTGGCTCCAGTTCAGTTTAGGGTCTATATCCTGTCTGAGATATTTTACAGTACTATTTAGAGGTAGCCAGTTAATGGGTACATTAATTGTTGTGAGCGGTGCTGAACGTGGAAAGGGTCTTAAAGTGAATATTTTGATAGCTGTTTTTGTGGAATTAAGTTTGATTTTTAAATATGCTGCCTAACTGTCTCTGAGATTAACATACAATTGAAGAGAATTTCTGATATGTACTAGCAAATCTCCGGCTAGGAAAATTGCCGTATCATCCGCGACTTTGGCCATTGGAATGTTGTCTAATTTTGGGAAGTTAGAAACGTATAGATTAAAAAGTGTAGGGGTTAGTGGTGAACCCTGTGGTAAGCCTGTACTTATTGGTCTCGGATTTGAATGATGACTGTTTACGGAGACTGAAATCGTTCTATTGTTAAGGTAGGTGGATATTATTTGAGTGAGATAATGTGGGGTACCTATCTTTGTTAGTTTGTAGATCATTGCTTTATTCCACGCTCTATCATAGGCATGGGTAATGTCAATAAAAAGTCCGAGTGTGCTTTTTATTTTGAAAGACTTTGTGGATGTATTGCGACAAAAGTTGATGGTTGGTAGAAAGTTTTTCGGTGAAGTCAAATTGTTGTTTGAGAATTGCTTTAGTGTGTATCAGAAATACTTTTAAACACATAAGGATAGCTTTCTTGATTGTTTTGCAAGTGTAGGGAGTAAACTGATACGACGGTAACTTTGGACTAATGAGGGATTCTTATTTGGTTCAAGAATCGGTATGATGACAGCGTGCTTCCACATTATGGGAAAATATCCAATTCTGAGACACGAATTATATATATTTGTGATGAAGGCCAGACAGGGAGGAAAGTGTTTGACTATTATATTACTTATGTTATCGTGTTAAGGGGATTTTTTGATTGGCAGTTTGGTTATGATATTTTTTTATTTCTTTGGGGTGATATTAACTAAATTTTTGGGTGTGGTTCTTAAATTCGTGTATATGATGCATTATTGATTACTTTGTAAGATGGATGGTATTGCGTGGTGTTTATGGTAAAGGTGGACGAAAAATAATTGGCGAAATTTTCTGCCTTTTGAAAGGGCGTGCTTTATGCTTTTGTTGTTGATGCTTCAATTGGAGGATTTACGATTTTTTCCCTGAGTATCTTTTTTGTGAATTGCCAAATTCAGTTGTTTTGTGTATTGACTGACTGAAAGAGTTCAAGAAATTATTTTTATGATTCCTTAAAGATTTGTTTAGGATATTTCTGAGAAAGTTTACTTTTTGAGAGGGCCAACAATCTTCTGATTTATTTTTAATATTTATAATTTTCATGATTTCTGGGAGAAGGTTGGTGTAATTTCTTCTCTTCCAAGCATTTGTCTTTAATTTCGACTTTTGGGTTGTCGTTTTGATGATAGAATTTAGAAATGATACTGATTGGTCAATCTCGAGAGGGGTGTGTAGTATTTTCATTTAGACGATTAATGAATTTAATTCTGTTTGAAACTCAGGCCAATTGATCTTACACATTTTTGTTTTGGGAGATGGAGCATGAGGGAGTGGAATTTGTTGGGATGGTACGTAGGTTATGAGTACGCGGAAGTAGTCTGAATCTAATTCGAATATTGTGGAAGAGTGAAATTTAAAAGATGAGTTTGTTATTTCTATGTCTAATATGTCCGGAGCCCTTGAGTTGTCATGGGCGTAGTATGGGTGTTCCTGCGTTGTTATTACTTTTAATGTAGAATTATTTATAAAATGTGCCAGGTTTTTCCGTCTCGAATATTGTTTTTGCAGCCCCATGACGTATGTTTTGCGTTCATGTCTCCGAGTATTAAATCATTATTGTCTGCTTGAAATACATTTTTGATGTTGTTTATGTTTAATTTATAAATTGTTATAATTGTCCAAGATTGTTGTAATGAATTGGTACGAGGTGATGTTTTATGTTTGAATTAATTGCTATTAAGACTCCTCCTTTTTTGTTCGGTGATCTATCTTTTCTGTATGTGACATAATCTGGACAGTAGAACTTATTGCTGGATTTTAAATGAGTTTCCGTAATGCAAGCAACGTTAACATTATAGATATGGGGCAATTGCGTAAATTCAACTTTTTTTAGTAATAATATTCGGATTCGAGTTCATGAAGTTTATTAAGTTGTTAGTGTTGTGCTGCCATGGTTGCTATACATGAAGTTTGTATATTACTGATTATTGCTGAGATGATTAAATTGATTGTGATACGGTATGAGTTTATATGGAATTTATTAGGGTGTGCATGAATGAATTATTTTTGCTGTTATTATTACAGTTTGTGTTGTTTGGTGTTGGGTGGTTTTGGTTGGGTTGATAAAGAGGATTCGAGTTGGAGGATGTAGTTGGGACAAAAGTAAAATTAGGAATGCTGTTTGTGGGTGGGAAATATGGAAATTTGTGAGAAGGTATAAGAGATGAGTTTAAACACCTTAGGCATTGAATGGGTCCTTTGGTCTTTTTCAGCTTTCACTTTTAAGTTGCAAATTTCCGTTATTTGTTATACAATGTCTATGCTCTGTTGGCCGTTAACTCAGCAGCTACCACTGAGATAGGATTGTTGTCTTTGAGCAGTCTAGTAACACTGATTAGTGAAGGGCACTTTTCTTTGACATCCTCGAAGATTTCCTGTATTGATAAAGTTTGATGAACATTTTTAAAAACTATGGAGAATTTTTTATTTGCGGGGTCTTTATAGGTGTGAAAATTGATTTTAGTATTTAATAAATATTTAATTGCTTTTTTGTAGTCGGCTATTGTTTTGAACATTAGCTTTATTCGGTTATTTATTATAGAGGGGGTGATTTTTATATAATTAAACCGGGAAACATGGTCTATTACATTTTCTACGGGCGCATATCTATTACTCACTGGCACTGAATATACACTTTTAGCACTGTTGATTGTTTTTTAGGGGGATTTTAATTTTCATCTGAGTCATTAAATGTTCTCTTGCCGCTATATGTTGAACTGTCCCGGTATATTGGTTTTCACTTACTGTTTTTGTTGCGCCTTGGGCTGCATCGCTGGCAGTTTGCTGAGCACTGACCTTCGTAGCGTCGCCTGTCGTTAGTTTCCGAAATTAGAATTTCCTGGACTCCCGCTTGCGGCGGGTATTGATTGAGGATCGCACATTGAAGACCAATGTTGCCTTGTTGTGTAGCACCGCTTTGATGTTCATCATGGGATGGCGGCGTCGTGATGAATGAGGTGTTAATGGCGGAGACTGGTTTATACAAAGCGGCCATGGCCCCGGCTATGCTTTACCCTCGACCACAGTTGCTTGGTACTAATTCACTGGTTTTTGAATTTAGTACTGTAATTGGTAGCACTAATAATTGACAGTCCAATTGATGAAAGTACGTTGCACACTTGGAATAACTTAAACAAGCCTTACAAGCCAACGGCAGACACTTTACTGTTCGGAACAGAGCTGAGCGCGATGTTGACTCCACGACGGTTCGAAGCGAACTGGAACGCTAGGGCCTGACGCAAATTCATTCGGAAAGAAAAGCTAAAAATAAACAAACTGCTACCAAATCACACAACTGACTGCGAGTTGACCCTCAAATGAACATGAAAAGCTCCTGGTCTCGAGACTGCAGTGACCAGGGCCCTATAACTCCCATATAACGTGGTGGAAACCATTATGGTGGCGCGCTCTGCTGCATCACCTTCTTTACAGGAACTAAAACAGGAACTGCTGCCAACGATACTTTTAACGTGCGTTACTGCTGCGTGAGTTCGCGGGTCGCAAGCAGGATCATAATGTTACAAAAGATAACGTCTACGTTCGCGCTTTCTTCAGAGGTTTCTTACAAGTAGACATTATGAATAATTGTACATTTAGAAGACACTTTTCGTATTTCTCACAAATTATTCAATTTGTATGTGGGAATGTTGGCGAGCCTAACCTGCAGCTGCACCCGGCGACACTAGCGCTTCCTATAGTAGCAACCTCGAGCTTTGTCCCCAATTTTGATAGAGAGTTGCCGGGCCCTGGCAGTGACTGTGAGTCTCAGGAATCTGCTTCGAGAGCGAATGTGATCTGAAATGAGACACCCTGAGACTAATCTCGAGATTTTCTCTCGAGACTTGTCTCAAGTGGACTAGTTCACGGGGTTTTGAAATTGACGGGCGCCAATATGTAGGAGCAACCGACTGCGTGCGAGCCGGTCACGTGACTCGCCGGCGGTGACTTGAAATTTTTATCTCAGTGACGTTGTAGACGTGGGCGCTATTAAGAAAAGAGACACTAACATTATTCTTAAAAAGTTGAGAATTTGTTTAAATAATTTCAACATACAGTTATTTGATTGCGTTAAAACTGCGTGACTCAGAATGAATATAAAATAACGTTATATCATGATTCCTGAACTGTAAACGTTACTTACACTGCGTATATGGAGGCCACGCCCCTGCACAACATCCATAAAATTGCAAATGGCTGTTACGTCTATCTTTTTCGATGTGTTGATGGAAATGCAATTTGAAACCAAAAATGCATTACAATAGAAGGAAATTATGTAGAAAACTAAATAATTTCCCAGTAATTATATATACAAAGTAATATTAAAAAAATGTTGTTTTTTTTCATTTGTTGTAAGTATTATTGGAAATGAAAATATATAGTTTTGTAGAAAGAAATCATAGGTGGTTCAAAATATCTAAAAAAAATGAAAAACAATACCTCCTACTACACATCATTTTCTCCAGGATTACTTGGATAAGATTTTTTTCTTGGCATAAAAATATTTTCGATGTCTGTACTTACACGTTTTGTCGTCCTTATCAAATCTTGATGTACAAATTTTAAAAAATCCATTAACTTAAATAGTTTGCATAGAATTGCGAAAGCAATATTTGTATTAATACAACCAATCGTATATGGATTATATTACGTTAATGACATTTTTGTAAAGTTATTATAAATATGGTTTTTAAGGAATAGGAGTTTTTCATCAAATAAATATAATAAAATGAAAAATTAAGCATAATTTATTACAATCTTTGAAATTACAAAAATAAACATATAAATAAAAAAACATAACGGTATAAATATTTTTATACATTGTATTTGCTTACAGAGAATAAATTTATATTTCATAGATGATTTATTATTAATTATATTTGTAATTATTACAACAAATTAAATGAATAAATTCGTCATTCTCATATATTTTTGGAAGGAGAATTGAGGAAGAACTCTTATTTAGAATTCTCCACACTGACATCTTTCCCATTAGTCATAGATTATATGTTATTACAAATTCAAATATCATGACAACCTGTGGAGCAAATGTGAAACACAAATACTATTTTAAGTTTCTGTGAAATTAATCAATAATGTGTTTGTTTCCATTTCTAAAAATTCAATTTTTCATAACAGACTAATTATTTTATTCGGGACTAGATATGTAATGATATTTATTATATATGACCTCTTAACATACGATTCTCTTTTGATATAGTCATTCAAAATAACATTATTAATAGAGAAATAAAACAAAATTTACTCACTTAATAAAAACTCTTAATAAGAAAAATGCATCTCAACATTTCAAAATAGAATATTTTTCTAAGATTAAATCTAGTCTCTCAACAATTTTATGATCAAACTTTGGGAAGTGTTTTACATATTACATTCAAAAGTAGTAATAAAAATGCGCCACAGAAATGAAATTATGTAAAATAAAAAAAGGAATAAAAGAAATAATCATCTATCAACAATTTTTGTACAAACAAAACATTTTTATCAATAAATGTTATTTACTTTTGGTTGTAATTACATTTTATGGAAAGTTATTTGGACTCATTAGACATTCTTTACGATTTCTGCTGTTTTTACCAATAAGGAGTTTGTTTCCCTTCTTACATTTCAATTTTTTCTGACTATCTTCTTATTGTTTCAAGGCTAGAAAATCCCCCCTTCCAGATTCATCTCAAGTAGCATCGAATTTAATCGCAATCTATTTTCACATATGTGTGTGTATCTACTTGCGGGACTTGAATGGTATCTTACTTGCGGGACTTGCGGGAATGGGTTTTGAAGAAGGGAAATGTTATATATTTGTTTTCCGCTGCCCAGAGCACAAAGAAATAATCTAAAAAGGAGTTTAAATTTAAACCTTCCTGGCCAATCTCTGCACAGAATGTTAGTATATTGTACGACGTATACATTCATTAAAACACAGCAATATACTGTCTGTGACAGAAGCCGATGTCATGGACTATTACTAAAATCGCATTTCCTTCAAGAGGCAATGAAAATATTAAGTAATAGTTTCATGAACACGAGAAAAGAGAATCATTGGAAATAATTAATTATTTCCAAAAATGTCGCGTAGCTATGAATCTGTAAGATGCGGTCCACTTGGAAAGAGGCAATATCTCTCAGTGACCTGAAAGTGATTGTTGTCTGTAGAGTACCAAAGCAACCCTCAAAAGGTTGCGGGGTGAATGTGTAAATTGTCGTGCGCTGTGTTGGTATGGACTCGATGAGCCATAGTAAGTTCCCACATGATGGAAAACGAGAGAGTATTCTAATTCTATGAGTACGCTGGATTAAATATGTCATTGGTTACATACAAATCGGTGAACACTGTCTAAGCATAGTGTAGAATAAGGAAAATAAGTCCCACTGAATTTGTATAAGAAATCGTATAACAAGTTATATAGTATATTCAGAAAATAAAAACTTTTTGTTATAATTGTATGCAAAATACTTGGTCGTATTTTGCAATGCCATGGGCATTTACTGAAATATTGGAAGGTAAATTGACCGCAGAAGCTGATAAGGTGGACCGTAAATTATTTTAATATACTTTCTTCCATTCAAGTGATAAAAGTATTAACTGTTAGTTTTATGAGCTGAAGAGAGGGCAGTATCAAATACCGCCAGTAAAAGTTACGAAGTGCATACCGAGTTGAAGACCGCCGTGGGGTGGACAGTCTAATAGTCTATTGTGCATACTAATGCACCTTATGAATGAAATATATTCCATATTTAAGAGAAAAACTAAAACAATGTGTAGTGTTGAGGCAATATTTTGAGATAAACATTGGTACATTAGATAAAAACAAAACTTTAACGATGGTGCATCTTTGCGTTATATATGATAAAATAATCAATACGAATTCTCCTAAATGTTGATGTTGGGGACTAATAGAATATCGTACACATTACCGAGAGGCAGCAGGCAATCGAATATTATCGAATATTTTGAAATATCAAAGTATGAAACCCAAAGAATATCGTAAGCGGATAATAGAGATTTCGCACGAGAAATAATATTATATAGTCCAACACGTACCTTAATGTCGACGTTCGACGAGAATAGTGCGTGTTCGAATAGTCCGGGAGCGACAACAGCTAAGGTCATTAGTCTCGTAAATATAGTGCATGCGTTCTTATCACTGGAAATGTGATATTCCCTTTCTGGACGACGAGATCCGTCGACGACCTATCGTCGGCTTGCAGGTTTTTCCTCGACCAGGTACCTCCCACCAGCGGGGCTCCACTCCACCCCAGAGATTGTCCCACTTTGGGGAATCACGAAAGGCCGGCGAATCTCCCGACATGTGTAATAGTGAAGTGCATGTAAGTGTAAATATGTGAGGTTAGGACAAGGAAGGGAAAGGAAAGATTGCGCGTGGTACAAGGACCGTTTGTTAAGGTACTACACCGGCATTCGCCTGGCGTTGATTGTAGAAACCAACGAAACCTACCGAGCAGAACAGAGACCGCTAGTATTATCCTCCAAACAGCGGCTGAACTCGACCTACCTATGTAGGATGCACCTTGGACCTAGAATCTAAGCACCTAGGGCCTCTCAGCAAGAGGCACTGCCTCTTCTAAGCCGGTCCATGATGTACGAGTGAATTACAATTACCATTTATTACATTTTGTTGAAACCCTTTAGGAGGTACCAGAGGTATGCCTTCTCCGTTTTTAGAATGGAAATCGTTATTTTTCACAAACAATATTCAACTTATTAACATTAAATACCATTATTTGAACTCGAAAATCTCAAATAATTCTCTACGTGACGAAAAGAGTATCGTAGAGAAATTCGAAATTCTGAAAGCTCAATACGTAAAACTATATTGTGATGGGAGCGAAGCCGCTTGCCAGCAAAGCCAGTTGCCTTTCACCAAGGAAGTCCGGGTTCGATTACCGGATAATCTCATGAGAAATTTGTGGGAATTTGTTCCAACAAAACGAGTTTGCGCGCTTCTCAGAGGCTAGCCCAACCCTGTCAAAATGTCTTAATCCCTACTCCTGTTCTAATGCCTTCAACATTCTGGCAGCTGGATAGTGATGCAGGAGCGCATGTGGTAAGAGGCGCGTACGCGGAGATGCTACTTGGCAGTGCTCTTGAAAACTGATTGACGAGAAGACACAATGAATATTAATGGAGGATTACTCCAAACGCGCTCAGTGGGGCTTAGGGACGCTATGGGTCAATTAATAATAAATATATGAATAATTACGATGATTAATGGGCAACAGGGGCTTATGGACGCGATGAGTCAATTAATAATAAAGATATGAATAATTACGATGGTTAAACGCCACAAAAAGAAAATAAAGGCCGAAAACAATACCGCGAAGAACACAAGGATCGGTTTGCGAGGACGCATTCAATTGAAGCTGCAATTATGGGGAAGAGGCGGCTGGATAGGCGGGTCGACATGCGAAGTTAAGACGTCCGGAGATTCATGACACCTCTTCGAATTTCCTCCGGATAAAGGAGGGAAACTCTAGAAAACTCCTTTTAAACAAGAGAACAATGTAGTAGACAGACCAGCACGTGCGTGAAATATAGCACGGGCACTACGACTCGACATTACTGGCATGAAATAAAAATTGGTTCACTGAAGTATTGATCAAAACGAGGTGAGTGGTCCGAAGGGGTTTCGTAACATCGCGCTACCTGGAACAAATTCCACCATTTTAACTACTCCAGCACCGTTGGATCTTAAACTGAAGAAAGGGAATGTCGATGGGCTTGACAAATCATTCAATTTTAGCGGAAAGTTCGAACTGCAGGAATGCGGTACCTGTCACGTACACCACATCTCATCCCTGCTGTGGCACATGGTGAGACGCGAAAGGGCAGGGGACAAGAAGGAAGGGAGATCCGAGGTGTGAAGTTACAAAGAACTTTGACTCGGAAGCGGAACTCGCTATTAACGTATTTCCGGGGTACCGTTTCGTGTGATGCCGCGGGTTACTTCACCTTCGAGCGGGTTGCTCGGCTAGAACCTGCATCGTGTAGGTGGAATGGAGAAATGTTCACCATTCACCATGTTCACCATGATATGTGTGTGTGTATGTGTGTGTGTACAAAAGTGCTTGGCGATGGCCATTTTCCGTCTGTGTCCACCTGCTTGAAACCCCAACCTTACCGCGGCTGGTCGAAAGTAGCACAGCTATTTAAAACTAGGTCGAGAGTATGACCGAGAACTAGTATATTGTCAAAAAATCTGTCGTTTGCCGCAAGTGGAGACGCCTGGTTTGTGGTTCAGATGCCGGCGGGGCCTTTGTAGTCCACGGAAAGCAGGCGACGGCAAGCGACAGCATTGGGCAGTCAGGATTAAACATGGTGTTATATCAATAAAACCTTCCTCACGATGCGTCTAGTACTCAGGAGAACAGCCTTTTGCATTGATTGAATGTGCCAGTTCTTAAGGCCAAGCCTTGCAGAAGAGGAACGTCGGAACGGCTTTGAACGAGAGAAGAGAGCAGGAGACTTAATGGCGACTTCCAAAATTATGGTTTCAACACATTGAGGGGATGCATGAAAACCGATTGACGAGAAGAATACTGCAACTTACCACACATAGAAACGAAGGAATGGGATGAAAAGACGGGAACCGATGCCTAACCTATACAAAGCCTATACAAATGAGTGAGAAAAATAAGTCGTCATAAAAAGGTGAAGGCAAAGTTACATACGTGTCTTTGACACTATGTAAATATAATTAAATATGTCGTGCTCGGAGTCTCTAGTATTAATTAACGCATAAGATTTGTTATATGACGTCAGTAATGACGCAAATTTATTAATAAATGTGAGTCAAATGTCGCTAATATAACGCTTTTTAAAATTATTATTATTAATTTAATTTTATTCATCTTTCAACTATTTATAGCTCAAATGTTGTAAAGGGGTTGTGTAACTCAAGCTTAAATATGGTGATGGTATATCAATTTCATGGCTCTCAAATTCCCATTCTGAACGAACAACTAGCTCAACGTAAAAACATATCATTTGAGATCACGCCAAGACTATACAGAAGTTGATGGCTGCGAAAAAAACCTTGATCTGATAACTCGAGAAGTTACTCGAGAACAATAACACCATAAAGTTAAACCAACAAAACAACCGATACCTCGAAAAACAACTATGACATGACAGAAGGTAGAGCTGAAAACACCCTTGAATTAACAAGACTTTATTTACCTTTACAATAACTAAAGAAACAAATACAATAGGAAATCACAACATCAAATATATTGCGGATGTACTATTTTCCGGTTCCAAAATTACCGTTATAACCATGCTATCTATCACTATTTTCAATGTCTTCTACATAACTTCGTGACAGTCATCCGAGATCTACCTCACGTAGTCACGAATTGAGCAAATTAGCTTTACGTGCTTTCAGTACATACGTTTTAAAGAGAAGCCTTGCCGATTGCAACACAGTCGTTGCTACCGGAGGTTGATTCGCTTTCGAACAAAGTAGCCAGTGTAGCTGTAAAGAAAAACCTAGACCTGGATGGAAATTAAAGCATAGATCGAGAGATATCCAAATCAACAAACGTTATCAATGTACGATGAAGCGTACGCATTGAAAAAATGACAAGAACGAAGACGCAGCCGAAAAAGGTAGTGCAGTGTAAAACGATCCCCGAGCTACAATGTTTACACAGGAGCACGAAAGTTTGACGACAAAGTGCGGCAATATGTACGTTTCCGAAATTAGATTTTTTAGAGAAGGGGAAGGTTACGAGGACGCCTGGTCGAGATCAGTAATTAAAAATATATTTGAAAAGCTGGAAATGAAAGACGATAAAAGGGAAAATTCGATATAATTGAACACGTGATACCAATGAAATATGTAGGATTGGCGAAAATCCTACTGTTACCGAATGGTCGATGCGAGAGATATCCTAGAAGGCCAAAGCGAAGACCAATGAGAGCAGAATAGGCTCTCTGATTCCAATTAGGAAAATATGATGACGAGAAAGGAATGTGTATGGCCCGTGGCATGCCGTTTCGAGCATTGCCTAGAGCAGGGCTGCCCAACTTATTGTCCACATATCAAATTCTAGTAAAGCCGAGGGCCGTACCGTAATTTAAGTTGGTTTTTACCCTAACTACTGAGATAATACTAAAACGAATATATATTAGATACGACTTTTATTCAATATACGTAATGATTAACGTACATGTAATGAGAAAATTAATTATGTACTGTCGAAAAATGTGTTTTTACGTTGTATTCCTTGGGCAGTGAAGCAACTGCATACTGTAATTTTCCATTGCTCATTGCAATTGTGTAATTCAATTTCCAACTGCCTTTGTAAGCTCTATTTTCAAACTCAATTTTACGTTTGACTGACATCCCTCTCATATTGAAAATCGAAAACGAAAATAATTACTCCACTAGTCCAATAAAAGTCATGTCTCAATTTTTCAACACAATAACACAAGAAAGGTCTGTGACAAAACTGAACTGATGTGAACCGACCAAACACACTGCCAAATTGAACGACCACTGAACGACAGTGACAGAGAGGGAGAGAAAAATCAGGCAGCGAAATCGGACGAGTCCATGTTTCGACAGAAGGAGGTGGACGCCTTCCGGAATTCATAGTGCAAGCGCAAACGATTAACGAACAATACGAAAGGATATATTGCAATTTAAAGTCTATGAGCTCTCTCCAATATAAGACCTTCAGAAGACCACTTATTTTGAGGGTTATATTTCATATTTATACTTACAGATATGTTATTAATGCATAACACAATGCATAATAGATGCATAACAGAAGAACTAAAACAACGTATTTGGCTAGTACAATACAAATTTTCAAATCAGTCGCGGACCGCCCACAAAATCGGCATGAGGCCCGCGGGTCCCCCAGTTGGAAAGCCCTGGCCTAGAGCATCAATCTGGAAGAGCTCAGAGAACGGCCGATAGGAGAAGCCATCCTCCAACGTATTTACCACGCAGAGGCTCCTTAGCCGTTTTAGAAAACCTGCCTCCGTCGACCCTTAAATAGCGAAGCGGTCTGCAAAACGCCATCACGGTTTCTAATTCACTAGTGAGGGATCGTACTGGGATAAGCGATCAATCCATCTTCAGGTCGTAAGGATGCGAGTGGAGAGACGTTGGGCAAAAATTTATTTAAAAAAATGCGTTCCATGGCTCAACGCTGTTCTGCAATCTACATGGAATTGACAGAAGTAAATCTCGAAAATGACAAATCAGAGCAGCCGTTACGTATCTACAATTTGCTCCCAATCTGTATTCGGAGTCGATGGAGCCGTTAAGATCCGTTCAGAATGTCGGCCAACCGTTAGATCTACAAATTAAGACAACAATGCGAGGTCTTCGAAGATGAAGGAACAACCATACAAAAATATTTTGTTGTGATCTACTAATATTCACGTGTCCAACATTTATGATGTGAAATTTCGCATATCACTTCGTACATCCGGCGGCCATCAGTCTCATAACTTGTGTTTTCATGATGTATGAACATGTACGAGAGAACTGTGTTGTCGTATATACACTCACACACCAACGTAAGCGCGCTTAGCACCTTTGTTTCACTTACCTACGATTTGATGATGAAGGAACCAGTGAACTGTATAACGATTTACGCTTCACAAATCCATCAATTGGACCAAAACAGAACGTTCGATCTAAACGTTAGTTCGTATGCGCGCAGCTATCACGTTTCTGTTTGTTCGATTTCAAATGAATGAACATCCACCAGCGAACAGTACAGTTTTAAAAATAAACCCTCCATTATTTCAAACAAAGGTATGCCGTACACGTCTTATACTCTCTATACTGTTTTGACGAAAATTCGACGAATCAGTTAAGACTGTGTTTGGATCTGAAGTGTTAATACGCAATCGCACAGCTACTTGCGTTCATTCTACTATGATTTCATGAAGTATCATGCAGTGCCGAAGAGTATAGCTATTTGTACAATTTCATGATGCGGTCCAATGACGCAGGCAACACTCTAATTGTCTTCCATTGTCAAATCACTCTCCTAGGATTTCACGGTGAAGAAGCATTTATCAATGGACAGTATCTTCATTCTTTACACTTTACAAACCTTTGATTTATTGTTAAGGACGACGTTTAATATGAAAGTGATAATACAGAAGCGTTGGCAACAACGTGATTTTTCGGCTACGATTTTACGATGAAGAAATTTGAAGCAGTGAACAATGCATTCGTCATTTATAAAACAATAATCTACGATTTGAAGCTACGAACGACCTATTTGATGTGTTAGTAGAAAAAACAATTACGACAGTTGAGACGATATCATACTCACTACTTAGTGACAACTTTATTTTTAATTATATAATAATGGACGTTTGCAGTTACAACTAGAATTCTCTATCAATAGGAGTGAGATACTGAGGTCAATCATCATTAATATCACTTTGAAGCCACGATGAATCAGCGTAAGATGTGCGGCGTTTTGTGTTATTCGCTTTTCTCTCGAACCTTTAAACTCTAATTTGAATAAGGCCTGCAGGAACCTACGGGGAGCGGAAAATGTAACAAGCGAGATAAAATAATAGTGTTCGAATTTATCACTCAAATTGCACGCGCGATCTTGCGTCAACGGGTTTGTATTTTAAATTACTATGTTTTCATTGTGTAGAAAAAAAAACCTTCAGGAACCTGGAGTTTACTTTACTAAAATAGTAGTATGAATGAAGTAGAATATACGAAGTAGAATGAAAAAGGAAAATTATTAAAATATTCCTCTAATAATCCTCGGTTAAAACTACTATAATTCCACAACGTAAAACTAGAAAACAGAAAATTATAGTTGCAAATTTCTTTTACATATCATAAATGAACGATTTGGAATTGACGGCCACCGTTATAGTAGTATAAAACTTCAGTTATACTTAATTACACGATGTACGATTATGAAACAACAGAATAGTCGTACAATAATTTTACATGACGCATTTGAGCAACGTAATCTACTTTAATATACTTCCGGCGCCATCGAATGAAAGTTTCTTAAATCTGTAAAGAAAAAATAACGGGACCAACCTCGCCCAAGAGTAGTTCAGAGAAAACAAGAATAAGAATATGATTTTCTTTGGATTACACTTTTCGTAGTTTGCTTTCGAAGAACGACGATCATTACTGAAAGGAATATGGAAGCGTGGACGCCAATGGTATCGGTGAGGAGATAAGTGTGGGTGTTGTGACAATAATATTCACTACCACGATCACAAAAATTATGTCAAGATTGCAATTTGCTATATGAAAATCTTTCTTATAGCAAAATTACTTAATGTAATATTCAGAAAACAAAAGAACTCAAATAAAAAATATCACCTAAAAAAGAAAAGATAACCAAAAATACAAAACATGAAAAGACGCCAAAGAATAAGAGAACACAAAAGGCATAACGACCCAAAAAACAAAATAACAGCAAAAACTAAAAAAACAACAACCCAAAACATAAGAACACCAGAAACTAAAAAACAACCCAAAACAAAAGAACACGAAATAACAAAAGAACTAGAAAAATACGTCGAGCTTTCACTTTTAACTCGAAATAATGATACAAAAGAGCCGTTGCAGTTTCTCAACGGTTTTAAAAACCTGTAAACGGACAGCTCGTCGAGACGGCTACATAAATACCAATAAAATTGTTGCGAAAACATTCTATGAAGAAACCACTCCACAGACAAGAGTGTTAACCTGAAAGTTTGGGAAAGCCTTCAGAAAAATAAAATCCTATCTAAAAATGGAATCTCGCCCAAGATCCACGCCAGATATCAAATATTTGTACTTTATGACAATCCACTTCCAGTTCGTGTGTGTGGTGGATTAGCGTTGTTTGACAATCCTGTCAAAGATTGTTTCTTAAGACAAGCGTTGTCTGACGCAATTATTAATTTACGATATGCGAGTCATCACATTTCGTTCATCTTCACCTTTCATGCTAATTGTACCGTTTCACAAATGGCATAACGTCTTAAACAATGTGACAACTGTCAAGGGAGCTTGTACGGCGTAAACTCAAGTGTCAGTGGAGACTTTCAAACAGTAAACTCCTCCACTTCGGTCTAGACCATTGGACATTACTGTGAGACATCGTACGTGGGGACACAAACACACCCCTCCTCATCTAGCGAAAGTTATCATGAAGGAACAGGTGAACATCACAGGCTTTTATACTTCTTAAATCCATCATTTGGAACAAATTAGGATGTTGAATCTATACGTTAGTACGCATAGGCGCTGTACTGTCCTTTCAGTTCGTGCTATTTCAAAGCGAAGGAACATCACTAGCGAAAAATAGTTTTATAAATAAAATCTCCGTGATTTGGAACAATGGACATCTTGCTCACACATCATACATTGTTAAAGAAAATTCTAAACAAATAAGACTGTGTTTGGACCTGAAGTGTAATACGGCAGATGCCGTTCACACGGCAGATGTCGCTCATTCTACTACGATTTCATGATGAAGGAACATGCAACACCGAAGACTACAGTTATTTTCACTTCAGATATCCACGGTCTGGAACAAAGGACGTCGTTGAATTCCATTCAAATCAAAATATTAATACAGAAGCTTCAGCAATCTCATTATTCATTCTGCCACTATTTCACGATGCTGCCCAATTATATACGCAACACTCTTCTACAGTCTTCTAAAGTCATATCGTTCTGCTAGGATTTCAAAGCCCTTCAGAAACCCTTGGAGTTTACCTTACTATGATTATACGATGTAGAACGAGGAAAGACAATTAACAGCATAGCTCGTTGCGTAATTTTTTCACTTGCCTTAAAGTGACAATTTGAAACAAATTACTTTCTGAAGAAAAGCCAGAATGACAACCTGAAACAAACTTTTAATAATTGTCGGATGATACAGTACTATGATTACACGATGTAAAATGATGAAGAAAAAAAATATAACATTTGCAAATTATTTTTGAATGACATAAATATACGATTTGAAACAAACGATCACCCATGCATTAATATAAATCTTCAGATATTATTTGAGTAGACCCTTCAATGAAGTACAGAAAAACAGAACAGAATAGTCCTAGAATTCGTTTGCATGAAGTAAAGCTTCGATATGATATTACGATTTAGCGAATAGCTTAATCAATAATTATTTTACTTTTCAAAAATAAAACATATGGAACAATAAACTTGAGTAACGAGAATAGGACATGAGAGCTACTTTAGCATACTTTAATTTGCGACAGTGAATGTCATCAAAACTTCAAAAATCTGTAGAGAAAATAACAAAACCGCCAAGGCGAAAGTAGCTCTGAGACGACAGGAATAATATTTTCTTTTTTAATACACTGCTTATATTTTACTTTTGAAGAACAACGATCGTTACTAAATTAATATAAAGACAAGGAAGACAATCTTTTAGGCGATAGTGAGGGAGGCAGTGGCAGTGATAACCACTACCACAAAAATAATGACGCTAGCGCGATTTACTATTGAGACGCATTTTGATGGAAAAATTGCTTAATAAAATTATCAAAGAACAACAAAATTGCAAAAAACAAAAGAACATCAAAAAATATAAAAAAACAACAGAACTGCAAAATCGAAAGAACCCCCCCCCAAAAAAAACAAACAAAATAATACTAAAAACAATGGGATGCAAAATAAAAAGACCATGAAAGTGCAAAAGGACTCGAAAAAATATGTCAGGCTTTCTCTTTTAACTTCCAATACTAACACAAAAGAGTCGATTCAGTTTTTTAATGACTCTGAAAACCTGAAAGCGAGAAGTTGGAGACTTGGGCCTAGAAAATCGTTGCTAAAATATTTTACGAAGAAACCACCCCACAGACGACATTATTAAGTTAAAGTGTAGAGGAATTGACCAAAAACACCAAAAAATGCATTTATTTGTCATAGACTATTGATTTTCCTCGAGATCGTAAATTAAATACCTAGTTCATTACAATGACTTACTTTTCAATATGAAATCAATAAATATGTCGGAGAAAACAAATTGATCATTAAAACACAAATGATTCATTTATGTGGCCAAAATCCATGATTTGGAACACAGGACATCTTCCTCACGTGCCACACTCTGTTTATCCTCTTTTTGACGAAAATTAGTCAAATCGAATAAGACTGTGTTTGGATCTGAAGTGTTAATACGGAATCCCACAACTACCTCCATGCGTTCTACTACGATTCCATGAAGAAAGAACATTCAACGCGAGTACAGCGATTTGTACTTCAGAAATTCATGATTTGGAACGGAGGACGTTAAATTCAATATATTAATACATAATCTTGACAAGCTTTGTTTCTTTCTGCTATTTTATGATGCTGTCCAATTGTGCAGGAAACACTCTAAATGTCTTCTATTGCCATGTCACTGTTGCCGTTTCACAGTGAAGAAACATTTATCAGCGAACAGTATTTTCATCCTTTACACTTCACAAATACTCCATTTGTTACTTAAAATGGAGTTGGATATGGAAGTGTTAAATAAAAGAGTCAGCAACCTCAGGTTTGACTCAGTTACGATTATACGATAAAGGAACATGAACACGCAAAAAATATATTGGTCTTTTATGTAACATTAATCTACGATTTGGAGCTACAAACGACCCATTTGACTTGTTAGTAATGAAACAAAAACCTGTTATGATAGTGGAGACGATATTACTTGCCTTACTTAATAACAACTGTTAATGTAATCACGTAACATTTCAATAAGAAAGGGATGCTGAAATTATTCCCCCTCTGTTCGACATTTAAACACTATTTTAAATGAGACCTGCAGCGACCTACAAGAAGCGGAAAATATAATCTGCACAATAAGATTCTCCCATGTGGAAGAGTATCGTTATATATTATAAGCGCCATGTTGAAGAGTGTCGGTATATATTATAAGTTAGCGGATCAACGTTGCCTACAGAAACGAGAATAGGACATTACAGCTACTTACATTAATAGGTGACGACGAATGAAGTCACAATATCTTAAAACATATGGGGGGAAGAAGAAAAAGAAAACTACCATGTCTCGTGTAGCGCTAAGCAGGAATAAAAATATTCCTTTCGAATAAATAGCTCAAATTTTACTTCTGAAGAACAATGACCACAACTAAAAGAAATTTGGTAGCGAGGAAGACATTGGGGACGGCGATGGCGATAGAGTGTGTGGTAGTGACAATGATAACCAAGATCACACCGACATTGGCAAGAAAGCGCGATTTACAATTAAATCGAAATTTTATAGCAAAATTGTTAAATGTGATTTTCAGAAAACAATGAATTCCAAAAACAAACGAAGTGGAACAGAAGTGGACTGGAAAAAGGAGTACAAAAACAACAACAAAAGAACTACAAAACATCACACACACACAAAGAAAATCAAAAAGAAAAAGAATAAGGAAACACAAAACCCCAAAACACCAAACAACAAATGAACACCCAAAACAAAAGAACGCAAAAAAAAACTCGAAATAATACTTCGGGCTTCCTCTTGTAACTTAAAACAATAATACAAAAGAGCCGCTCCAGTTGCACAACGACCGAGAAAACGGACAGTATGATAGTTGCTAAAACAGCGAAGAAACTACACCACAGACGAAAGTATTAACCTGAAAGTATACGAGTAGGAAAGCCTTCAGAAAAATAAAATCCTATCTAACAATGGAATCACGACCATGACTCAAGCCAAAAACCAAATATTTGTACTTTGTGACAATCCACCTTCAGTACGTCTATGTGGTGTATTAGCTCCGTTTCACCATCCTGGCAAAAATTGTTTCTCATACGACTACGATAAATTGATACGACTTGTTTGATGCAATTGTTAATTTATGATGTGAGAGTCATTACATTTCGTTTATCTCCACCTTTCATGCTAATTGTACCGTTTCGCAAATGCCATCATTTCTTAATTAAGGTGACAACCATCACGGGCTCTCGAACAACATATCCACAAGCATTAGCGGAGACTTATTAACTGCGAAAACTCAAAGTGCGCCAAAGTCAAGACTCAAGACCATTGAAAATAACCGAAAGACAGATCTAACGTTGATTCCTGATCTCACCAAAGTTTCGTCTGGACTCGCAACTACAGGCGCTTTATAGTACCGTACCGTCAGATTCAACTCCCGTTTACGTCAACTCCCGTGATATTTTTAAGCCTAGCGTCTAACACGTTATTATACCGTCTAACACGTTATTCTTCGTTTTTATTTCCATAAAATGGAATGGAATGAACGATCTGCAAATGATAGGCTCTAGACTGCAATTCTACCTTTACAGCAATGTTCTAATCAATTTCTATTACCTACTAACGACAAGATTCTCTCAATTACACTTCGAAGAAAGATGATAGCAGCGCAGAATTACTGAAGGAAAAGATAAATTAAGAGATATTGCAACAAGGATGAAGACAAATACTATTACTGACGTCATTAAGACAAAAAATCAAGTATTCACTTACGAGAGAATTGTAATCAGCGGTTGAAAAGACAGGATGAGTTCACCAACCACGTACGGGGATTTTTTCGGCGTATCTAGGAGTAATAGTGGGTATGAACCAATCGCAAATCCTTATTTGAGGTATTTCCGTATCAAACAATAGTAAAAGTTTATACCAATACGAGTATTCAGGTCGGTGAATGTTACGAGTAAGGATTGTCCGCGAGCCAGGAATCATTTGAAGAGTAATGGAATTTATTGACAAAGGGTAGAGACAAATGTGGAGAGAATCTTTGCTGTGTAAAAAGTTCTGAATCAAAACAGGACGAATAAAAAATACACTCCGGGTTCAAAATACTCTCATTGGACATCCCCGACTTACGTTATTTAGCTCTTCAACAATTATTAATAACTAAACAAAATATAGAAATAACGTTTCTTACCCAATGAAAAATAATTCACTTTCGTTTCGGTAAGGAAACGAAATTGCTTTCAACGATCTGTTCATTTGGTAACAAAACTAATTTTGTGCAGACTTCCGTTTAGTTACTTGGAGATTGAAACTATCGGTTCTTCATTCATAAAGGAGGACGTTGAATCTATACGTTAATAAGCAAAGACATCTCCTTTCAGTTTGGTCCGATTTAAAAATAAAGGAACATGCACTAGTTAGCTGTAATTTTATACTTAAAAAATCAATGATTTGCAACAAACGATTTCTCCCACAAACGTCACATACTTTTTCTATTGTTTGTGACGAAAATTAGACGAATCAAATGAGACTGCGTATTAACACTTCAGATCTAAACACAGCAACTTTCCTTCATTCTACTACGATTTCGTGATGAAGGAACACGCAGTGCCAAAGAGGTTAGCTACTTGTACTACAGAAATCCATGATATGGAATGGAAAAAATTAAGTTCAAACCCGTATTATAGAATCTTGAGCAGTTTAGTGTTTCATTCTGCAACTCTTTCAGGATGTTGCCCAATTATGCAGGAAACACTCTAATTGTCCTGTATTGCCATATCACTGTATTAGGATTTCACGTAGAACTCAGAACAGTATCTTGTAAACAGTAAAGTGATAATAAAGAAACTTTGGCAGTATCGCGATTATTCGGCTACGATTTTACGATGAAGAAACATGAAGCAGCGAACAATACACTCGTTATTTATGTAACATCGATCTACAATTTGGAGCATCGAACGACATCTGAAATGATAGTAAATAAACTAAGACTTGTTACTATAGTTGTGACGATATTACACTCATCATGAAATGATGTTTATAATTGTAATTAGTAATGTAATTACGTAATAATTATATTACTTTGGCGATTACGTCAAATATTCTCTATCGATAGAAATGAGACGCTGAAGTCACACACATTACCATGAGGCTAAATATAATTGCATAAGATGCGCAGCGTTCAGTGGTACTCATTTTCCCCTCGCACCTTTAAATTCTAATTTGAAGGAAACCTGCAGCGACCTACGAGAAGCGGAAAATATAATCTGCGCGATAAGATTCCACCATGTTGAAAAGTTTGGTTATATATAGCAAGGGCCAATAGACGTCACCGGCTTTGTATTTCAGTCTACTATGGTTCCATCATGAAGTAAAAATAGGTGGGGACCTGGACTTGCAGTGTCGGGAGGTTTATCGTGAGTCAATATTCCACAACGCTGTCCTTCAACCCTCCTGTTTTTCAAGAAGAACTAAGTATAGTAGTGAACAGGTTTCAAACATTAAAAGGTGTATCAAGATTAAGTTGCTAAAGAACAGGATTCCTGCGAAGGTCGAAGATGTAGCGGAGTGGACATGAGATTTGTACAGACCTATTGTAATGACAGCATTGAACAGTCTCGCTGGAAGTATTGTAGGTGCCGCAACAACAAATGTACAACAGAGATTAACTATTGAAACGCATTTTTATGGTTCGGTGTTTAATATAATTAAAAAAGAACATCAAAAACCAAAAAGCCCCAAACACTAAAAGAACTACTAAAAAAGAACAAAAAGAAAAAAATGACACGAAAAAAGAACTGCAAGAAACAAGAACTTCAAAAACAATCGAACTACATAAACAAAAGACCCTCATGTAGCAAAAGAACTCCAAGAAGCAAAAGAACTCCAAGAAGCAAAACAACTCCAAGAAGCAAAACAACTCCAAGAAGCAAAACAACTCCAAGAAGCAAAACAACTCCAAGATGCAAAAGAACTCCAAGATGCAAAAGAACTCCAAGATGCAAAAGAACTCCAAGATGCAAAAGAACTCCAACAATTACAAGAAATGTAACAAACAAAAGAACTCCAAAACGCAAAAGAAAGATAAAAAATACAAAAAACAAAAGAAATCCTCAAACTAAAGAATTCCAAGAAAAATTCAAGAAGCAAAAGAAATCTAAAATACAACACCTCCAAAAACAAGGACTCTAAAGCAAAACAACTCCGAAAAACAAATATGAAACGAATTTAGCAGATATAACTACGTCTGTCTTTCTCTTCTAATATCAAATCGCAATAGAAAAGAGCCGCTCCGATTACACATCGACTTTAGAAACCAGACGACTAATAGCTCAAGAGGTCGGTTACATGGACCAAGAAAATCGTTGCTAAAACATTCTAGGATGAAACTACTCTACAGACGAGGATACTAACCTCATGAATGAAGGAAAGCCTTAGAAAAAAATGAAGTCTTATCTAAAAATAGAATCTTGACCAAAATTCAAACCAGAGATAATATCTTTTCACTTTGTGACAATCCATTTTTAGTTTGTCTATGGTGCATTAGCACTGTTCCGCCTTTCAATAAACTGTTTCTAAAGTCAAGCACCGTTGGAGAGTTCATACACAAGGTGCCAGTCTTTATTTGGATTGTTGTTGAAGTAGATACCTTTTTATTATGATAAATAAATAAAGATATTGTCAGGTATCAATATTTTAATTCAACTTATGATCATTTCGATCGCGTAGCGATCATCCTCAGAGCTTGCAGCTTCGAAATGATCGCGATCGAAATGATCATAAGTTGAATTAAAATATTGATACCTGACAATATCTTTATTTATTTATCAAGGTGCCAGTCATTACATTTCGTTCATCTCCACCCATCATGTCAGTTGTATCGTTTCACGTAAGATATTTTTTTCTTGAAAAGACGGTAACACCTTAAATAGATCTCGCACGGCATAAGTTCAATCGATAGCAAAAACTTTCAAATGAAGTAAACTCCTCCGCCAGGTCGAGCGACCTCTAGGTTGTTGAAAATAACCGCAGGATATTAACATTGGGACACAAACATATCACACCCTGATCTAACGAAAGTTTCGTTCCAGACTCGTAACTACAGACGCTATATGGTACCGGTACATATAGAAACAGATTCTACTACCATTTTCTCCAACTGCCGTCATGTTTTTAAGCCAAAACAAAACGCTGCCTCTCGCCCACGAACGTCGCACCACGCGACGCCACACCGCCCAAATACAACATCGCGGACCGCTCCGGTGTCGCTTGGGCCAACACCGTGCAATGACTGTGTGAGCGTCCGAACTCGAGCTCAGGGCCGAGGCGCAACCACTACTGCCGCGAGCCACACCGTCTGCAAGGCGGATCAGGCGTTGCCACCACGCCATCTGCCGTCCTGACCGCCTTGCGAGGGGCGAGGAGACGACCAGGGGAAAGGACCGCTGCTTGCCTCACCGGGGTCATGGACGCCGGAGAGGGCGCCATCCTGCCTGAAAGGGCAAACTCCGCCCTGATTGGCCATACGTAAGACAAGATAATTTTAAGAAACACCTGTTTATAACGACAGGCTTCACCTCGAATGAAATAGATATTAAATCCACTTGAAAATTCAGCCACATTTTAATGCATTAAGACCGTGAGAAAAAGCCCTATTACGCATGCATCCTAGACGAGTCAACAGACTGAGCAGCCGGGGCAACGCTGGATCCGGTAACCAGGTAATCAGGTGAATCGGGTAGCCAGCCGAGGGTCGGGTGGTTACAATAATTACGTAATAATGGATTCATTATATTAGCGGTAACAAGTATTCTGTATCGATACGAATGAGACACTGAGGTCAATTACATAGACATCACCATGATGCTAAAATAAATCAGCGTAAGATGTGCAGCTTTCAGTTTAATTCAGTTTCCCCTTAAAATTTCAAATACTAATTTGAATGAACAGCAATCTCCGAGAACTGGAAAATTAAATCCGAGCTATAAGATTCTATCATTTGGAAATTCCAGTTAAATATTGGAAGCGCCAAGAGTCGTCGACGTGTTTGTATTTCAATCCACTGTGTTTTCATGATGATGTAACATTAGGTGTGGATCTGGGCATTCACTGTAGTGGGATTTAGTAAGAGTCGATATCAATCTACGTATAACACTCTCCTTCAGTCAGAATCCTCTTTCTCGACGAAGGATACTTCCTATAATCGATTAATAGTCTGCAGAAAGTAGCTTATGCTTTGATGATAGGTGTCAATCTCTAAAAGACGCACCAAAATTAAGTTGCCAAAGAACAGCATTCGTACGAAGGACGAAGATACTGACCAGTGGGCATTTGTTTTGTGTTTTAGGTATTGCGATGAGGAACAACACCGTTGGAAGTGGCACCGTTGGAAGTGTTCTAGGTGCAACCTTTTTCGACTTTCGTTTGGTTTCGATAAAGAAACGAAAATATCTTCTACGGTCTGTTCATTTGGTAACGAAACTAAATTCATTCAGACATCCGTTTCTCCACTTGGAACGAAACTACGTTCACGAAGTAATAGTTTTGTTACAGCGACACAAACAAAATGTTTCGTGTCATTCTCTCTTTTTGGTTGTCATTCTTAGTGGCAGCAGAAACGATGATAAAGACGATTGATTCATACGGATGGGGCATACCAGAATGTATTCAAAGATATTTGTGTATAACATATTTCTGCGGTATCAAATTTTAATACATCAGCTAGAGAAAAAACAAAGAGAAAAAAACACAAGACACCTTGAAAGCCATTCTTCATAATTTTATGCGAAACTTGAATTATGAGGTATCTCCATTAAAACCAACAAGGTTGCGTTTACGCTAAAGAGAACTGGCTTCGTATGTTCTTCGGTGATATGCAATCAGTAATACAGCGATCCATGTGTATTCGCTTAAGAACGTAATGTACACCAACACAAAGACTTTGAAAACATTTGGCAGCATTTCATAAAACGATTGTGACAATTACATCTTCTTAAAAAAATACGGCTACGCTTTAAACATTACAAAGTCATATTTGTTTTATTAATTATAAAAGGCAAACAATTGAACGGAACAACAAAATCAATGTTCACTAAAGAGTAATGACTAAAGAACGAATGCAATTTCAGTTTAAAAGCCTCTAAGCAACTTAACTTTGAAAACTGTTTACAAATGAAACAGTTTTTTCTAGAAAAATGTCAAGCAGAAACACGCGCTTTAACATTAAATAACTATTTTGTCGAAAGAACCACTACAACAACAAATTACTTATTAAGACAAACATGTGCCTCATTACACTTACATGTTGAAGGAACCTGTCAAGAAGGCGTATAAGCTGAACAGTATAGATTTCTGTGCTTCGTAAATCCATCAATTGGAACAAACTAGGGCGTTGGGTGAAACTTAATACGTAAGCTCACATAAATTACCTTTCAGTTTCTGCGATTTCATAATAAAGGAACATGCACTAGCGAAAACTATAGTTTTTTAAAAATAAAATGTCCGTGATTTGGAAAGAAAACTTCTCGCTCACACGTTTTGTACTGTTTTAGAGGAAAATTGGAATCAAATTAGACTGTGTTTGGATCTGAAGTGTAATTAAACAGTCACACAGCAACCTTCATTGATTCTACTACGATTTCACGATGAAGGAATATGTTAAGTCGAAAACTACAGTTATTTTCATTTCAGATATGCATAGTTTGGAACAAAGGACGTCGTTGAATTCAATTCAAATCAAAGTATTAATACAGAAGCCTCAGCAGTCTTGTTTTTTTCCTTCTGCTACTACTATTTCACGCTGGGCCTCCGTGGTCCGTTGCTGTGCTCGCTTTCTATGGCGCGACCCCGGGTTCGTTTCCCGGCCAGGCTCAAAATTTACTAAGCGCGTTCCTTGTAATGTCTCAGTATCTGTTGCTCTGTGACGATGAGGAAGCTAACTTTTCAGGTCGACAAGACCAGAGATACGGCATAGGGATAGCTATGTGCTAATTCCACGTATCCCCTTAAACCATGTGCGCAAGGCTGGGACGCCGCTGGTAGGTCTTAGCTCGTAAAGAGTTGTTGTGCCAAAGTACATACATACATGCATACATGCATACATACATACATACATACATACATACATACTATTTCATGATACCGACCAATTATGTAGGTAACACTCTAATTGCCTTCTACTGTCGTCACTCTGATAGGATTTCGTGGTGAAGAGATATTTATCAGCGACATTTACACTTCACAAATCTTCGATTAGCTAGATTGGTTGTTCTAAGGCGATGTTGGTTCTGGACACGTTAATACAGATGTGTCAGTAACCTCATGCTTTATCCTGCTACAATTTTACGATAAAGAAACATGTACAAGACATCAATTCATTTGTCTGTTATATAACAATCTGCGATTTTGAGCTACGAATTCCCTATCCGAAATGTAGGTAGAGAAACAAAAACTTATTGCGATAAATGAGACGATATTACAGTCACTTCTTAACGACACGAAAGAACGATAATTGAAATTATTACTGCAATCATGTAATAATGGATTTATTATAATGGCCATACAGAAAGGCGCACCGGAAAAATCTAGATAGAATACAGAGAAAAGCGAATAAGTTTACCTATAGAAGTAACGCAACAAAAAAGTCATGGGAACCTCTAGAAACGAGAAGAACAAAGGCGAGGCTTTGCGCTCTTTATAAATCGTACGTAGGTCAACCAGCTTGGAAGGAAATTCAGATTAGATTAGAAAAACCAAATTATTTCGGCCGAAGCGATCACCCCCACAAAATTCGAGCAAGGAAACAAAATTCAGATCTTGGGAAGTTTTCCTTTTGTAACAGAACAATTAGAGATTGGAACAGTTTACCTGCAGCAGTTTTCAAAGCTTTTCCTCTCAGTGTCCGAAGTTTTAGAAACAAATTAGAAAAATATATTAAATAAGTATGTACTGTGTAGTGCGGTGAAGTGCTGTGAAGTGCTGGTCAGTGTGTAATTCAAAGGTAATCCAAAGCAAAAAAATATGTAGTGTAGTGAAGTGAAGTGAAGTGAAGAGCGGTGAACGTCATCAATGCTCTTTTCAATGCTGCTTTTCGTCTTGTACTGTATTGTACGGTATTATTATTATTATTATTATTATTATTATTATTATTATTATTATTATTATTATTATTATTATTAATGTAAGTGTTGTAAGTGTTGTAATTTTTTTCAATTATTGCCATTAACTGCCACCGGGTCATACCCAATTGCAGTTCTAATAAAATGTAATGTAATAAAAGTGATTACATTAGCGGTTATGACAAGAATTCTCTGTCGATTGCAGTGAGACACTGAGATAAATCAGACAGACATCACCATGAGGAAAAGACGAATTAGCGTGTGATGTACAGCATTCAGTTTCATTCAATTTTCCGGGAAACTTTGAGCACTAGTTTGAATGAGACTTGCAGCGACCTCCAAAAAGCAGAAATATAATCCACACGATAAGATTCCTCCATGTGAGAAATTGTCATTACTCTTTGCAAGCACCATTAGTCGTCGGCGGTTTTGTATTTCGATCTACTATGCTTTCGTGATGAAGGAACATTAGGAGCGGAGCTAAGCATTGAGTGTGGTGGGTTCTAAGCTGCGTCAACATCATTCTAGCTACAGCATTATCCTTCAACAGAATGTCTTTCTTAACAAAAACTCGACGCGTCGTATACCCCTTTATACTACTTTGTCGAAAATTATACGAATCAAAATACGACGTCATCTGGTGGCTCAGAGCGAAGTCGTTCACCCAGGAGGCAGGAATTCGATTCCCGTTGATTCCCGACAATTTTATGTGAAATTTGATTCAACAAAACCAGTTTGGCTACTCAGTCTCAATCAAAGCTACTATAATTCTTGGATGAAACCACTATTATTGCAGAATGTACAATTATGAATCAGAAGTATATATTGTACATTTCTTTTACATACCATAAATCTAGGATTGCAAATAAACAACCCTCTGCAGTCCAAAAAAAGCCCTTCAGAAATCCTTGGAGTTTACCCTACTATGATTACACGATTTAGAATTAGGGAAGAATTAACAGCATAGCCGTGGTTGTATTCTTTACTTGCCATAAATTAAAGACCTGAAACAAACGACTTCCTGAAGGAAAGCCAGAAGGACAACCTGAAACAATCCTTTAATAATTCTCGGGTGATACTCTACAATGATTGCATGATGTTGAATGACGAAGCAGAATATTATAGTCGCAAATTTCTTTTACACATCATAAATCTACGATTTGAAACAAACGACCGCCTTCAGACTAAAATAGATCAACAGGATACCTTGGCGTTTACCCTACTGTTATTACGCGACATACATATATGAAACAGCGTAATAGTCCTAAAATTATTTTAGATGATGGAAAGCTACGGTTAAGAATTATGAATAATGCGAACAGAATATACGAAATTTTCTTACTTTCCAAACACATTCAATGGAACAAATCACCTCCGGAAGCGAGAATAGGACATGACAACTAATTTAAAATACTTTAATCGGTGACAGGGCATGATGTCACCAAAACCGCAAACATTCTTAAAACATAACGAAAATCATCAATATGTATGAACGCTAAGCAATAAAAATATTTCTTTCTGTTGATTAAATAGCTCATATTTTACCCTTGAAGAGCAACGATCATTAGTAAGAGGAATATGGATCCCAAAACGACAATGGTGTCGCCGATGGCAACAGTGAATGTTGTAGTGACAGTGATAATTACTACCACAATGACAATGGAAAGAAAGCGCGATTCACTATTGAAAAATATTTTATAGCAAAATTGCTATAAATGATTTTCAAAAAACATTAGAATTCCAAAAAGGAAAGAACTACAAAAAAGAACACCGAAAAACAAAAAACATAATAAACCAAAAAAACACAAAAATAATATTAGTCCAAAAACAAAATAACGCAAAAAAGAGCGATGAAAACAAAATAACGTCTGGGTGTCTTTTACCTTGAAATAATAATTCAAAAGAGCCGCTCCAGTTTCTTAATGGCTTTGAAAACCTGAAAACCTGAAAAGGGACAGAAAGGGGAGTCGGCGACTTGAGCCTAGAAAATCGTTGCTAAAACATTCTACGAAGAAACCACTCTACAAACGAGTTGTAACCTGACAGTATAAGAAAGCATTCAGAAAAATAATATCCTATCTACAAATAGAATCCTGATCAAGATCCAAACCAGAGATCAAATATTTGTACTTTCTGACAATCCACGTGGGGTGTTAGCCCTGTTTCACCATTCTGGCAAAAATTGTTTCTAAAGACAAGACTTGTATGATGAAATTGTTAATTTACGATGTGTCATTACATTTCGTTCATCTTCCCATCTTGCATGTGAATTTTACCGTCTCAAAAATGCCATCATTTCTTTATCAAGCGACAACGTTCAAGGGAATTCGCACGGCATAAGATCAAGCGTCAGCAGAGACTTTCAAACGGAGAAAACACGTTCTCCACAGTCTAGATCACTGAAAATAACCGAAAAACTGGTTCTGGAGCAGGAACACAATAGAACTCAAAAGCAAAACAGGCATGGAGATTAGATTGTCTCTCCAAAAAATGTTTTCACGCCTACCGGTAAACGTCTCCGACGTAATGGAAACAGACTTGTAATCTAACAACTAACAACGGACTTATGAAAGCAAGCTTTTGCTATTGGTAAAAAAATTGGGTGGCGCTGCAACGAAGGTACCACATTAAGGTTCTTAAGCAATAGCGAGTTGTGTACGATAAATTAGAGGTAAGGAGGTATTTTGTTCAATTGGATTTCAATAATCTGTAATTGAAATCCGTTGATTAACAAACGTCAAGGACAATCCAAAGAACAAAACTGAGGACAAAATTGTATGTTAAAGGTATACAAATGTACAGATGTAATGCCACAAAGCATCATTCAGTTTTATGTACACTAAGCTTCAAAAAATAGAATGTACGTAGCAGTATGTAATCATATTACTTTTTAGGAAAAAAATAATAGAAATAGAAAAGCAGGTTTGACCATTTTCAATAAACCAAAGCAAATTCGAATTGAGAATGGCAATGTAGGTAACAATTTTCAAAGGATGTGAGAAAAAAACTCGTCTGGTAGTTTATTTATTTTAATTAATTTAGTTATTATTTCTTTATTATATTTATTTTTTATTTATTTATTTGTTTATTGACGTATCACAATTGAGTTTCACCTTGTTCACGAACCTAAGGACCACTTGGCCCCAAACGTAAGAAAGGGGACGCCCATGAACTTCACAACCTTTTAGCACAACCATTTAGCCAGAAGGTCGAACCGCTCCAATTCGGTATCCGTCTCGTACATCACTCTTCACACCTACCCTATGGCGATGAAGACCCATGTGAGACGCGAGAGGGCAGGAGTGATAAATGTGTTTGATATATAATTTGTGGCATTGGAATTGATACTTAGACGATAAAACAGACGAAATCATTATACTTTACTCCCTAGAATACAAAATGGAGACAGAATGCAAAATTAATTGTTTAAATTAAAAGTTTATTAGTCGTTCATGAATAGATAAAAGAAAAGAAAATTAGAGTTAGCGCATATTTCATTAGTTCTGGCGCATATTTTACAAATGTTAGAGGTTTTTACTTGCATATTTTTCCTTTTCATACAGCATTAACTTCGAAGCCTGTACCGAGAGCGATGAAAATCCACAAAAGCTATGACGGAAATATTCCGGCTGTGTTTACAACGTAATGGCTGTACACAACCTAAATCACAACGTAATGGCTGTTTGAGGGTATCACAACTATTTAAAACAGTTACACCCCCAGTATGGCCGATAACTAATATAGGAACAGAGTTTGTCCTTTGTGGACAGTGGTGACGCCAGGATCATGGTTCAGATGCTGGCGGGGCCTTTGAAGTCCGACGAAAGCAGACGATGGGACGCGACGAAATTCGCGTAAGTCGGGACGGTTTGGACGAGAGATGCGCGGCTACAAGAGGCTTCGGAGCGACGCAGTGTTTCGCTGCTTGAAACCCCAACGTAACTGCGGCTGCTTGAAAGTAGCTATTTCAAACAATTAAGCCGTCGGTAGGTCTGAGAACGAATATAAGGACAAAACGTCAGTCGTTTGCCAAAAGTGCAGACGCCGGGAATGTGGTTCAGATGCCGGCGGGGCCTTTGAAGTCCGACGACAGCAGGCGACGCCACGCGACGACATTCACAAGAGTCGGAATGACCTGGATCGAGAGAACTGCGGTCACAGGAGACTTTGCGGCGACTCCCAAAATTGTGGATTCAACGTAGTGAGAGGAAGCACGAAAACGGATTGACGAGAACAATTCCGCAATAAAAAGTATTTCTATAAACAAAACAACTTCAACGCAGAGTCCACACTATTCCTGACGATCGTTATCACCAATGCAATACGGAAATGCAATAAAAAAGCAGACAGTGCGGCAATGACCCACAAGGGCGAAGGAATTCGGTGACCGGACGGGAAAGCGGACGACGGCACGCGAGGTCGGGGGGGAGGGTTTGGCCGAGCGATGCGCAAGCCGGCCGCTGGAGCCCTGAGCGGCGAGACCTGCGTTAAATCGCCCCAGTCAAGCGACGGAACTCGCGGGACTCCTGACCGCATCAAACGTATCTCGGTACCTCACGCACCCAATCCGAACAACTGCTTGACCGCCTCGTGGGGGGGGAATGTGTGGCAGTCGTGAGCCACTGCACCATTCCCCTCAAAACGCATTCAGGTTTACTATTATTAAAAGAAAAATTAAGAATATAAAAAACACCACAATATATGAACTCAAAATTCCGCATACAACGAGACGATAATAAAAGCATTACGAAAAGAAATGGAACAACGCCACTACGCAATTGAAAGTGTTTTATGTTTGGAGAATGTGAGAATGAAACGCACGATTTCAAACCTTTCTTACTCGAATGCGTGGAAGCAGAAAAACTAAAAAAAAGGACTCCAAAAAACAAAATAAATGCATAAAGCAAAGGAACCCCTTAAATCAACGTAACTTCAACAGACAAAAGAACATCAACAAATAAAATTACATTAACAAACAAGCGAACTTCAGCAATAAAAATAATTTCTATAAACATAAGAACTTCAACGTAGAGTCCATACCTGGCGATCGTTAACAGCAATGCAATACGGAAATGCATTAAAAAAGCAGACCGTGCGTCAATAGCAGGTCTCTTTGTCTACAATGAGAGAGAGAGAGAGAGAGAGAGAGAGAGAGAGAGAGAGAGAGAGAGAGAGAGAGAGAGAAATCAATGGACAATAATCAGTACACAATAATCCTCGACTATCAGAAAGCGATACAGTATCAAACATCAGCAAACGAGTAACTGACCGTTCCAAATGTTCCAAATTAAAATCTAATTGTCACACACATAAACAAAGTAGTTCTTATGGTTACTAGGTTCTATGTAAATATAAGAACACTTAGTACTATGTTAATATAAGGTGTAGGCGTGAATGTAGTAAGAGAAATTCAGAACAGCTTATCCTGTTTAGCAATCATCAAACTCACTGCAGTCGCTCTACAGACATCGTACGAATTTATCGTAAAATATCTTGAAATAACATTTCATTTTCCTTGTTCTTGCCATCACCTGCCAAAAGTAGGTGTAAATTTTATAATTTTTGCACAAAAACGAATAGTGTATACTCATTTTACGATTTGTGAGCAGTACTTTCATGAAAACGTCTTATTAGAAAGACATTTTCAAATCCCAGGAATGGTGAATTTATTTTCTAACGCGGGAATATATTGGCGTAACTTAGAGTAAAAAGTAGAGTGTGCTCGAGAAAAATTCATTCTGTGTAATAAATAACAAGTGAATGATTTGTTTCAAAGGTCGTATATTATGATTATCTCCCCCGATGTATTGAACGCATTGGAGTAAGCCCCACGGGATGTGGGATGTGTCACTTGAACGAATCTGTTGGCTATTTGGCCAGTGGCGGTGAATGACATCAGTTGCAGTTAATGACATGGAATAGTGTAGGGTCACTCCACATTCACGTCATCATGGCTACCATCACAACTACTAACATTTATTACTCACAAAAGCGATTGTTTAACAATAGTGTAATAGTGTAGTGTAAGTTAACAAAAGCGATTGTTTAACAAGTGTAAAAAGTAGAGCCCGGAAATTTTGGCACTTTTCACCTAAAATAGACGAGTAAAAATGCATTTATTTGTACTAAAATAGGCATTAAAAAGTCCTTTATTCGTATCATTATAAAATAGGGGTGTAAAGCACAGGAAACATTGAAAAATCATTATTTAAAAGCTTCTTCTTTTTAGGTCTTTTCCAGACGACAGCCGGTTACCCTTAGCATCCCCATGGGACGCATATTTGACAATACACTAGACATTAACACACTTAACGGACTCCTCTATTCTGTGGTCAGCAGAACACGAGATCCTCCGCGACAGTACATACATGAAAGGCAAGGGACAAACACTCATGTCCAAGGCGGGACACGAACCATTCTGGCCAAAGCGCTGAGTCAACACACGTCCTAATCACCTCGGCCATGAGGTCGGCATTATTTAAAATAAATTATTGTAAAATAAATTAATAGTTAAAATGATTCACATTTTTGTTTTGTAACTAAAATTTATATTACCACTTACATGGAAATCTTTTCTTGGCAATCTTGACTGTATGTAACCATGCGTGACCACCCTGACGACTACGAAATTATTTTACCCGCGACGCTGTCTCCAGGAATGCAAATTTCTCATCTACAAAAAAGTCCTCCACCAAGGAAATATTCTCGAAATTACAATTCATTTTCTCAAAGACAATGGAATTTCTCAATTGACGAATTACTGGAAAGGAACAACTACGTTCTTTGGAGAAAGCAAACAAAATCACGAGTGTAGGACACGAACGTAATCGAACGGGAGAAAAACAATACTCTTGACTCTACACTCTGTCCAAGAACAAGTACACGGACAGATTAATGCACGAGCAAACTCAAAGAAGAACAGCAATTCCACCCGGCTAAACAATAGCGATTATGAGCGATGCACTTCGGGTAACCAACCAAAATTCCATTAATTGCGATATACCAATCCAATAACAATTTGCGACATTTTTCCGAGACGTCAAGTTTTAAAATTTGAATTCAATACCTACAATAACTATACTCAACCTTTTCTTAGGTTGTTTATATAACAATTCCCGCAGAACCAAGATGTAACTGTTCCACCTCGATTATGGTTTTTATCCGGTTCCTCAACATATAAATGCTCGGAGTATAATTGATTGCAAAAGCAAAACGTGAATTTAAATCATCAAACCTAACATGTAGTGTAAGATGCTTATTGGCGAAAGAAATTGATTAACTACAAGTGTAGCTTCCAAGGTTCTATCAAGAACGAGTAGCCTTTTCATTCAGTCAGTCCTTTATTTCAACCATAAGAACATAATTGTAGAAAAAAGTTTTTATAATGACAAGAAATCAATGAGAATGAGTATTTGAAAAGTTTTTTCTGGTTTGCAAAAAATCAATATGTCTGTGGAAGAAAAAAAACCTTGAATATTAATCTACTATGATTTCGCGACGAAAAAAGTTGATTCGAAAACAAGTAATTTAATGTACAATCTCTTTAAATGCCATTAGTTCTGAACCGGGGCAGGTGACCAATATCCGACGAAATATCCTCTCAATAATCTTTAAAATTTTAACTACTGTAATTTCACAATGCACAAACCAAGACCAGCTAGCAGCGTTCCTTTACTTGACATATGTCGACGACTTGGAAACAACACGATCGTCAAAATTCAACATTTTATCACACTTATACAACTCTACAGTAATGAGAACAGTATATGGCAAACACATATCACGTGAAAGGGAAACGTGAAATACTTCAATCGACAACTTTCGTCAAGATCATTACTTCCAATAAAGACTCGTTTGAAATCCCGTCTACTACATTCATAATTTTATTCGGCGAGTAAGAGAGTAACCATTATAAGAAGAAGTAGTACTCCAATATCACATGGTTTCTCGCATTCATGATAACTTTTGCAATTTTCGAATATTCAGAAAGACAAACGAAAATGAATCCTGCGTAATTTTTAAGGGTCTTTTACTCTATCCGATGAAAAATTTAAGAAAAATGTTTTTAAAAAATGGCATTAATATAATATGGTAAATTAAGGTAATAACATCATATTCAAAGAGAAATTATGCAAAAACGTCGTTTTTTAAAAAACCTACGTGATATTATTCAAAGGTCTATTTTTCGAAAATATTTTTTTAAATAAACGTCTGTATCAACAATATTGTAATATTAATTTTTTGCGATTTAAAAAATGTAGTGTTCATCAAAAATGCAATCAGAACAAGATTTCATACTGTCAATTGCTATATTCGAGGACATTTGAAAAACAACTAGGAAGCCGCGTAGGAAAAAAATTATTACAAAACTAGCAGGGTTTTGATTTCGTTTAGATCGTTACGGGATTATCAATTTTGGAGAAAATTGGCTGAACGACAAAAGCGCTATGTTGATCACACACGGGCACACCGGTTCACTGAGACACCGACAGTCCCACACACCGACAGTCCAATCATCGACAGTCCAATCATCGACTGTCCAAACATTGACTGTCCAAACATCGACAGTCCAAACATCGACTGTCCAAACATCGACTGTCCAAACATCGACAGTCCAAACATCGACAGTCAAAGCATCGACAGTCCAATCATTGACACTTTCTCACACCGACACCAGGCAGACCAATAAACCAACGTTTTGCCGTCGATCGATTTTTGGGCATCGAAGGCCCACAAAACATGCATTCTAACTACACAACGTGTTGGAGTATGTATTACAAACAATGTATTACACATAATATGTGAAACAATGTATTACACATAAGAACAAAGTGTATCAATTTTTTTCGTTAAAAATGCCCGACAAAAAGCTTCTCAGTTCTAAAATACAGATTTCAACCATTTCTTTGAATTGAATTTCAAATCAAATGACCAATGTGACCACCATTTGCCTTTGCCAAGATCCATGGGGAGGGAAATGAAGGAACCCCTCTACATTTGTTCCGCAAATTAATAATTTTAACTTGTCACGGAACTCTCAAACAAAAATATTTTCTGATAATCATTAAAAAGAATAAAGTCGTATCTCATGAGCTCAGTGTAGCATGCGATATTTTACAAAATCTGTAATACGACACATTCGACTAAAACAGTGAATTTCCACTGCCAAAATTTTTCTCTCGGACCGCCCCTGCGTTTTCTCTTTTCAGTGTAGTGTAGTGGCTACAGTTAAAAGTACACAGTACCAAGAAGCATCTTAAGAACAATACCTAAGCCGTCGAAATGACAGGCCCGTTTTCTGTTTTGTAACGCAAACGACTATCTCCTTCAGGTGAACAACAGATCTCATTCCGCAGCTAGAGTCTGGAAGTAGTCATCGTTCATCATCGTTTAACAAATTAACGTTGCGATTGGCTGATTTACTTCAATGGGGGAGAGACCTGGGATTACCACGGCGATGAGAGAAAATGAATGAGGGCGCGCCACCGTCTGAAGTTTAACAACTTCCTTGCGGTAAAAGTTACCCTCACGGTACGAATGGTAGTCTGTGACTTACGTAGTCATAATTGTAGGAACGAAGTCAACAATGTCCGGTATTAAAAACGGAAGAGGAAATAACGTAAAGTATCGTGTAAAGTAACGCAGTGTAGTTTTATGACACATCCACGGGAGCCTCCATAGCAACTTTCATTCACTTACCTACACATTTATGCACACGTAGGCTTCCGCGGCTCGAGCTCATGACTTCTAAGCTGTCCGGGTGACGCCGCGTCGTTGACAGATAGGCCGACGTTTTGCCTGTCATGTCACAGGCTTCTTTTGGGTAGTCACTACCCTGACGTCGGCCTATCTGCCAACGACGCGGCGTCACACGGACACTCTAGAAGTTACATATTTATGCTTCATAAATCCATCATTTGGAACAAACGAGGACGATGGATGTAACCGTTAGTACGTATGCGCGCTGCATTCTCCTTCCAGATTCTGCTGTTTCAAAATGAAAGTACAAGCACTAGCGAAAAGTACAGTTTCATAAATAAAAACTCAGTGATGTGGAACAAAAAGAAGTCTCACTCAAATATCACGTACAGTTATTAAGGAAAATTCGAATCACGTAAGACTGAGTTTGGATCTGAAGTGTATCTGAAATACGCAATGACGCAGCAACCTTCTTTAATTCTACTATGATTTCATTACGAAGAAACATGCGACGCAGAAGGCTACAGTTATTTTCCCTTCAGATATCCATGGTTTGGAACAAAGGATGTTGTTAAATTCAATTCAAATCAAAGTATTACTACACAAGCCTCAGCAGTGTCGTTTGTTTTCGTTCTGCTACTATTTCACGAAACTGCTTAATTATTTAGGTAACACTCTAATTGTCTTCTACTGTCATCGCTCTGCTAAGATTTCACAATGAAGAAACATTTATCAACGAACAGTATCGTCGCCCTTTACACTTCAGAAACCTTCCGTTTCTTGGATTGTTTGTTCTAAGGACGACGTTAAAAATGAACACGTTAATACAAATGCGGCGGCGATGGTGTAACGGTTAGCCTACTGGACTGTTGTACTCAAGTTGGCGGGTTCAAACCGATCGAAGCCGTTGGATTTTTAAGGGCGAAAAAATCCTTCGTACGCCTTCCTTCGGAGGGGAAGTAAAGCCGTCTGTCCCATGTTCGTAGATTTACTTGCATGTAAAAGATCCTCAAGCCTAAATGACGCCTCTGAGCTAAATTCAAACCGCCTATTTCTCGCCCAAGAAATACCTCCTTTCTCTCCTAGTTGGTGAAAGGAGCGTAGCGAAATTTGCGTGGTCAGACGGAAGAGCGGGCCTGATGGCCCGAGTCTCGCCACGTAAAATAAGGCAAATTCAATTCAATTCAAAATAGTCGGCAACCTCATGTTTCATCCTGCTACAATTTCACGATGAAGAAACATGCACAAGCCTACAATACATTTGTGCTTTAAATAAACGTAATCTACGATTTTGAGCCACAAATTACCTACACAAACTCTACGAAGAGAAACAAAAACCCACTACCATAGTTGATACAATATGAAACTGGTCAGGAAATGAAGAGTAACAATCGGTAGCATCATTAAAATCATTACCACCATTAAAACCTCTACCACCGGAATCCCTTATTAGAATTAGTAAATTCTAATTTAAAAAGTCAAATTACTGCAGGTTAAAAGTACACCATTACGACTACGGAACACCGTATCTAGAAGGCTCCTAAGAACAAGACCTCAGAGGCCAAAAGGACAGGTTCGACCTTCTCCCACATCTGAAGAAAAAGCCTATTTGGGGGAAGAGAACTAGAAATCTTTCCGCAGTCAGAATCTCTAAGTCATTAACGTTGTTAGCGTTGTTACCCTAAGGCCATTCACGCTGAGATGCAATAATGTACTTCAATCGGAAAGAGAACTGAAATTACCACGTCAATGGGAAGATGGCGAAATAAATGAGAGCGCGCCATTTTTAAGTGAACTTTAATAATTTGTTTAAGGTAAATGTGATCTTAAAGGGAAGACAATAACTCTCCAGTCTTGTGTTTTAAAGTGCTAGGTTTTCATGATAAATAAACATTAAGCAGAGAACTGTGCTGTTGTACACGCATTCACACACCCACATGAGCCTGCATAGCAATATTTATTCTATCACCTGGATATTTATGCATCATAAACCCATCATGTGAAACAAATGAACACGTTGGATGTAATCGTTTGTACGTATGCGCAGCAATCTCCTTTTAATTTGTTCGATTTGAAAATGAAACACACGAAAATGTACAGTTTTATAAATAAAATCTCCAGATTGTGGAAAAAAGAACTTCTCCCAGTCATCTCATATATTTTTATTGAGGAATATTAATCGAATTTAATAAGATTGTGTTGGCCCCTGAAGTGTATCAGAAGTGCGACTACTGCAACCTTCATTCATTCTTCTACGATTTCATGATGAAGGTACATGTAAGAACTCATCTCACATACTTTTTATTGGGGAAAATTAGTCAAAGCCTATTTGGGGGAAGAGAAACTAGAAATCTCTTCCGCAGTCAGATCTCTAAGTCATTAACGTTGTTAGCGTTGTTACCCTAGGCCATTCACGCGGCGATGGCAATAAGTTACTTAATCCGAAGAGAACTGAAATTACCACGTCAATGGTAAGATGGCGAAATAAACATGAGAAGCGCGCCATTTTTTAAGTGAACTTAATAATTTGATTTAAGTAAATGTGATCTTACAAGGGAACAAATAACTCTTCAGTCTTGTGTTTTAAAGGCTATGGTTTTCATGATGAATAAACAATTTAAGCAGAGAACTCGCTGCTGTTCGTAACACGCATTCCACACAGCCACATGAGCCTCATAGCAACATATTATTCTACACTCTGGATATTATTGCATTCATAAACCACTCATGTGAAACAAATGAACACTGTTGGATGAATCGTTTGCACGTATGCGCAGCATCTCCTTTAACTATTTGTCGATTTGATAAATACAAACACACCCAGCGACATCGTACGCTTTATAAATAATAATCCCAGATTGTGGATAAAAAGAACTTCTCCCAGTCATCTCCATATATTTTTTATTGAGGAAAATATATCGAATTTAATAAGATTGTGTTGGCCCCTGAAGGTGTATCTTTAGTACGGACTACTGCACACATTCATTCATTCATCATACGATTTCCATGATGAAGGTACATGTAAGAACTCATCTTCACATACTTTTTTATTGGTGAAAAATTTAGTCGAACTTTAATAAGATTGTTGGTTGGCCGCTGAATTGATTCTTTAGTACGAACTACTGCAACCCTTCATTCATTCTCCTATATATTCATTGATGAAGGAACACGTAAGAACTCTCCTCACATTCCTGTTATTGGTGGGGAAAATTAGTCGAATTCAAAAGATTGTGTTGGCCCTAAAGTGTATCAGAAGTACGACTACTGCACCTTCAGTTCATTCTGTCTCGATTTATGATGAACGCTATGTAATTAAGAACTAATCTCACATACTTTTTATTGGGAAAATTACGTCGCAATTAATAAGATTGGCTTAGGCCCTGAAGGTTATCAGAAGTACGACTACTGCAATCTTCAATTCAATTCTCTCTACGATTTCCGTGATGAAAGACACGTAAGAACACTCATCCTTCACATTGCCGGTTATGGGCAAATTAGTGCGAATTTAATAAGATTTGGTTGGCCCCTGAAGTGTATCAGAAGTACGACACTACTGCAACGCTTCATTCATTCTTCTACGAATTTCATTGTGAAGGTACACTGTAAGAACTCATCTCACATACTTTTTATTGGGGAAAATTAGTCGAATTTAATAAGATTGTGTTGGCCCCTGATTGTAATCAGAAGTACGACTACTGCAACATTCATCATCGTCTACGATTTCATGATGAAGGAACACGTAAGACTCATTTCAAATTTTTTGTATTGGGGGAAAATTAGTCTGAATTCAATAGATTGTTTGGCTCTGTAGTGTATGGAAGTACGATACTCAACCTGTCATTCATTCGCGCTTACGATTTATCAATGATGAAGAACACGTAAAACGTCATCAATCCATTACTTTTATATTGGGGAAATTCAGTCTAATTTATAATGATTGTGTTGGCCCCTGAAGTGTAATCAGAAGTACAGACTACTCGGCAACCTTCATATCATTCTCCTACACGATTTCATGATGAAGAACACGTAAGACTCATCTCACATTACTTTTTATTGGGGAGAAATTTAGTCGATTTTAATAATGATTCGTGTTGGCCCCTGAACGTGTATCCTTAGTAGCTTATACAGACTTCATTCATTCTCCTACGATTTCATGCATGAAGAACACTAAGAACTCATCTCATGCTTTTTTATTGGGTAAATTCAGTCGAATTCACATAAGCATGGTGTTGCCCTAAAGTGTATCAGAAGTACGCACTACTGCAACCTTCATTCTCTCACTACGATTTCGTGATGAAGGAACACGTAAGAACTCATCTCTCAATTCCTGTTCATGGAAATTTATGTCGAATTTAATAAGATTGTGTTGCCCCTAAAGTGTATCGAGTACGCACTACTGCACCGATTCATCTCATGTCTTCTACGATTTCATGATGAGGTACATGTAAGAACTCCATCTCACAAATACTTTTATTGGGGAAAATTGTGAATTATAATTAAAGCTTGCTGTTGTGCCCGCGTGAATTAGTATGCAGAAAGTACGCTACTGCACCTTCATTCATTTCTTCTAACGATTCATGATGAAGGTACATGTAAGGAAATCTCTCACATACTTTTTATTGGGAACATAAAAGTCAGAATTTAATAGATTGTGTTGCGCCCCTGAATTTGTATCAGAAGTACGTACTTACTGCAACACGTTCAATTCATTCTCCTACTGATTTCCGTCGTGAGGAGCACACGTGAACTTCATCCTTCACGATTCCCTGTTAGTCTGGGGAAATTAGTCAGAATTTAACTAAGATTGGTGGTTGGCCCCTGAAGTGTATTCGGAGTCAGACTACTGCACCTTCATTCATCTCTTCTAACGATTTCCATCAGGAAGGAACACGCTAAGAATCATTTCAAATTTTTTGTAATTGGAAAATTAGTCGAATCAATAAGATTGTGTTGGCCTCGTGTATGTATCGGAAGTACGACTACTGAACCTTTCATTCATTCTCCTACGTTCATGATGAGGAACACGTAAGAACTGCATCTCACATTACTTTTTATTGGGGAAAATTAGTCGAATTTAATAAGATTGGTGTGGACCCGCTGAAGTGTATAGAGTACGACTACTGCAACCTTCATTCATTCTCATCACGATTTCATGATGAAGGAACACGTAAGAACTCATCTAACATACTTTTTATTGGGTGAAATTATTAGAATTTTATGAAGATCGTGTTGGCCTCTGAAGTGTAGTCTTTAGTAGGACTACTGCAACCCGCTTCATTCACATTCTCCTATGATTTTCATGATGAAGGAACACGTGTAAGAACTCATCTCACATACTTTTTTATTGGGGAAAATTTAGTTCGAATTTAATTAAGATTGTGTTGGCCCCTGAAGAGTATCAGAGTACGGAGTACTGAACTTCATTCATTCTTCTACGATTTCTTGATGAAGAGAACGACGTAGAACTCATCTCAAATTTTTTGTATTGGGAAAATTACCGTCGAATTTAAATAAGATTGTGTTGGCCCCTGAAGTGTATCGAAGTACGACTACTTGCACCTTCATTCATTCTTCTACGATTTCATGAATGAAGGAACACGTAAGAACTCATCTCGAGAATTTTATTGCTATTGGGAAAATTAGTCAATTTCTTATAAAGATGTGTTGCCCTCTGAAGTGGGTATCAGAAGTACGACTACTGCAACCTTCATTTGCTTCCTACGATTATCATGATGAAGGAAACACGTAAGAAATCATCTCACATACTTTTTATTGGGGTTAAAATTTAGCGAATTTAATAAAGAATGTGCTTCGGAACTTGCTAGTGTATCAGAGTAACGACTACTGCAACCTTCATTCAATTCTCCTACGATTCATGATGAAAGGAACACGTAAGACTCATCTTAATATACTTTTTATTAAGTGAAAATTAGTCAATTTAATAAGATTGTGTAGGCCCTGAAGTGTATCAAGAATACGACTACTGCCAAACCTTCATTCATTCTCCTACGATTTCTGATGAGAAACGTAAGAACTCATCTCACATACTTTTTATTGGGGAAAATTATTCGAATTAATGGAGCATTTTGTTTGGCCACTCTGAAGGGTATCAGAGTACGCACTACTACTACC
>BOPP01000253.1:486431-544482 GCA_017312745.1 Gryllus bimaculatus
GTTAAGGATCATTCACTTGTGACACACTTGTATACTGACGTGAACTAACATTTAATATAGTTGTTTCGGCCTGTGGAACACAATTTGCGAAGGCAGAAGAAGAAATCTGGTGATGCATCAGTAATCGCTTGTAAGCCCAGGCAATTTGCTTAGAAGTAGGGTTATTGTTGAATCCGCCTTTGCTTCGTATGAAGCTGAAAAAAATTTCCAGATGATCCTAGCTAAACTTGTAGGCCCCCAAATAATTACGCTGTAGCACCAGAAATAACAAACAGCACGCAAAAGTACACACAATACAAGGCAAAACAAGCTGCCGGTGTCCCAAAGTCACGTGACTTGCGGCCACCGCATGTTGAAACCTGCGCAGTAGGTTCACGCGCACTCTAGTTGTATCTCTCCTCTATGTGTTTTACACCAGGGACCTGCAACTCTCCGTCAAAACCGGGGACAAAGCTTAAGGGTGCTACTATAAGAAGCGCTAGTGTCGCCGGGTGCAGATGCAGGTTAGGCTCACGAACTTTCCCACTTACAAATTGGCTAAGTTGTGAGAAATACGAAAAGTGTCTTCTAAATGTTCAATTATTCATAATATATTCTTATAAGAAACCTCTGAAGTAAGCGCGAACATAGACGTTATCTTTTGTAGCATTATGGGCCTGCTTGCGACCCGCGAACTCACGCAGCAGTCATGCACGTTTGAAGTATCGTTGGCAGCAGTTCGTGTTTTAGTTCCTAAAGAAGGTGATGCAGCAGGGCGCGCCACCGTAATGGTTTCCACCACGTAATTTCCGAGTTAGAGGGCCCTGTTTTACACTTTCCTCATTCCCTCCAATGAGTGGCTCTTAGGGCCGGTTTCACCAACAGAGATTAGTTACCCGAGAGTAACCATTTACTCTAAGATAGTAACTCTCGAGTAGAGCGTTTCACCGTGCTTCTACAGGGTTATTTTACTCTAGAGTACATACTCTCCGATTTACTCCGCGAATCAGCTAACGCGCAATATTTGAGAGCGATTCACGAGGCTGTGAGCGAGAGTGACGCAGGGAACCACTGAGGACCTACGCGAACCTTTGATTAATTCCTTATATTCTATCATTCATTTTAGTTTCGGAGTTCTTGGTGGTATTATCTTGTGCGGTGTTATCGTGATTTGAGTTGGCATAGTTTATTTCTTAGTTTTTGTATCTATTTCTTAATAAATATTCATTTTTCTTCTCTGGAGATGAGTTACTATTTTGTTGGCAATGCAGAAAACAGTGATGCCAGATGTTTAGAGGAATTCCGCCAAGTTCGTTTCAGTTTCCGCCGAAAATCCGCTGAACTGGTTTCACAAATCCCGCTTAAATCCACTAAACGTAAAATAAATCCTTTTTCCATATTTAAATGTTGTATTAATTTATTCTATTAAAAATATGATTGCAAAATATAGTGGCTTTATTGAACCTGAAATTCAATTTTTAGATAATATAAAATGCATTACCTGGGTGACAATAATAACTAACCTGGGTGAAAATAATTGCAAAATAATAATTGATTTCAGGTATTATATAATTTATTATATTAGTATTACATTATTAATTCTTGCTAGTAACATGAATTTAGAAATTTTAAAAATATACATCTGTGCAAAACAACTTATTAATAAAGGTTTAACGAAAACTGATGCTTTACTAATTTTATTGCCTTACTAACTATATTAATTTCCGCCTTTTATTCCGCTGTCCGCGAAACTAATTTTTTTTCCGCCGTGCGAGTTCAAAATCCGCTGAAAACGGCGGGAATTCCACCGATATGGCAACACAGGCAGAAAAATCAAATTTCCAGTTCGTTTACCGATGGCGATGGAAATAAATTTTCTAGAACTCGGGAACGAAAATGTTTAGTTTTTCAAATGTTGCTGATCTCGCGTTCTTCTAAATTTTATTGTTGTTGTTATTATTATTATTATTATTATTATTATTATTATTATTATTATTATTATTATTATTATTAGTTTTTTAAATTGTATTCAACTTTGAACTATTTATAGTTAAAATGTTGGAAAGGGATTCTGGAGTCGTACTTGTAGTCCCTTATTATTTTTCCTTTTGTTATCGTATACGGTATGTAATACCTTTATTTCGTATCCACATGGGCGAAAAATAAATTTACAAATTCTCTACAAGTATCTCTACAATGTATCTGATGAAGTTAGCAGCTGATTTGGTCAAACATAACCTCGTGACAAAATCTCGATCGTCATAATTGAAACCAATCCATTCTCTCTCGTACCGTTTGTCTTCGCACTAATGTTCCGAATCATTGCTGGAATAGTCTTCAAATGGTATCACTCGTAATCGTCGAGCCATAAAAACACTTCGGAAGTACATACACGTTGAAAATTGAATTTACTCCGTACTTTACCCGACGGAGTTTCGCAGTGTAAAGTTACTCTCGAATTGACTCTCGTGTATGCGATTTACACTCGAGTAAAGTGTTGGTGAAACGCTCCAAGAAGTTACTCTCGAGTTAACATGATTTACCCCAGAGTAAACTCTTACTCTTTGTTTGGTGAAACCGGCCCTTACATCCCTAAAGACTCCGATCCATTAGTAACTGAGTTCGGGTCTTGTCTTTAAATTCCACGAGAGGAAGGCTGTCCTGGCGATTAATTGAATCGGAAAACGAATTTCGTTATCCCATAGACATAACGAATTAGTCATTAAACAAAGTATTATTGAATTGAATAGAATTAATGCCTTATTTTACGTGCCTACTCTTCCGTCTGACCACGCAGATTTTGCTACGCTCCTTCCACCTACCAGAGAGCGAGAAACAGGCGACTTGAATTTAGCTCAGAGGGATCACTTAGGCTTGAGGATCTTTTACATGCAAGTAAATCTACTAACATGGGACAGCCGGCTTTACTTCCCCTCCGAAGGAGGGCGTACGAAGGATATTTTCGGCCTTAAAAATCCACCCGCCAACTTTTGAACCTGCCACCTTAGGTATACCAGTCCGATACGCTAATCGTTACACCATCGCCGCGCAGATATTATTTCTTTGCGAAATCTCGATGATAATTATTACGTCTTTGCAAAATCTCAGTGAAAGCGAGGAACAAGCGTCTGCAGTGTCTCATATCTCAGTTCTCCAGAGACACAAATTACACTTCCACGTTCAATCATGTCCTTGAACAAAAACGATATCATTGCGAACGCGCGATCGAAATTCGCGAAATTCGCGATCGAAATTCCAATATAGCTGCGATCATTTATTATTTGGTACATGCTCGTTCCTTGGCGAAACTTGTCAAGCCAGAACCTACTCAGAAATTGTGAGTAGACTGTTTGCAAACGAACGCGTGATCTCAATTATTGAAGACAGTGCCAATAATTAATTGCCTATGATTGTCTAAGTGTCAAAGATTAATAAATCAACAACTGGATAATTTGATTTAAATAATAAACACGAGTGATTCAAACATTTAAAACAGAATAATTTGATTTACATCTAAAACTACATAAGTATACAAACATTTAGTTTCATATTAAACATAAGTTTTGAGAACAACATAAGAATATATTCAATATCAAATAACCTAAAAATAAAATCTTGGACTATCTTCCAAGTTACTTAATTTTTATTTTAGTACTTATCAGTCTGCATAAACATCAGTATTGTCGTTTCCTTTCAGTGGCTCGATGTCCTCATCATTGCCAGAAGTAAGGAGACACTGTAATGGTGATGGACTGTTGGGGATAAATGGCATTTGGTTTCCGTATCTTTTTTACTTTCTCTTCGTAAGAAAACAATGTATTGTAATCGTGCGCCGGAGAACGGTGAATTTTAGACAGAAAAACTATTGCAGGAGCGTGGTAACTAAAACATGGGTTAAACGTGTTCTCTTTTATAGTAAATTTCTTCCTCTAACGCGTTGTATTCAGAATGCATACTTCGTAGGTCCTTGATACCAAAGTATTGATTGACGGCAAACGACTGTCCGTCCGTCCTTCTTACTCTGGTCATCGTGAGCGCCCAAACCGTTGCTGATTTTCTCTAAAATTGATATTCCTTGATCGATTTAAAGGAACTAGAGGCCCTCTGAGTTTAAAACTGATATTTTGATTTTTTGGGTACTTTACATGAAGCTTCAACATTTTCAACTTTCTAAACAATGGCTCCATTTTTTAAGCATTTATTTGTTTGTTTGTTTGTTTATTTATTCCAAGAGCATTAAAAACTCTAAGTGATGTAAGGAGGAGAGGTACTGTCTACTTTACTTTGTCTTCGTATATCGTAACGGCCGTTAAAAAATGGTACAGGTCTCATTTTTGTTGAAATCTTGATTTTTCGAAAACTGCAAAAATTACATTTTTCCGGTGTCTTCTTACAACGACAGTATTGAAGATAAATATTTTTTTCTCAATTTAATCTGTTTGTTGAAAACAGTCCTTGAAATAAGATCACGTACAGTTTTCCTAAAATATGAGTATTTTAGGCTTATTTTTACGTGAAAGTTGGGGAATTTCAACCCCCTTTTTTCACAGAGCCTCCAAATTTTTTCTTTAAAATTTCTCCCTATATCTTTTAAAAGACGGTGCAAGTAGATGTGTTAGACCCATTATATGCGAACGTTTTTCTGTACTGACCTTCGTACTTTTCAAAAATTGCCAAAAGTTAACATCGCAAAAGTACAATATTGAAGATATAGGTTTTGTTTTAAATGAACTCCGTTCTAAAAATCAGATCCCTAGAATGTCATGTACAATTGTTTTAATCAAGTTTTTCCCGTAATTTCTGCTTGAAGTTTATGCAGATTATCATTAAAAAATTCTCACAAACCACTCTAAGTTATTTCTAAACTTTTTCTCCGTGGATAAAGGGATGATTCAAAGAATGTTGGAGGTCTCATTTTTGTTACACACTCTGAAATTTGGAAAATTGCAAATTTAGAAATGGTATGAGAAAGTATGTGCTGTTTGCAGTTGTGCCGTAGAAGGACTCGGACTGAAGGATCGCGGGTTCAAGTCTGTCCTCGGGCATGGTTTAATTGTGTTCGTCCTTTCACCCCACACCACCACCATAGCTGTTATTGCATGTACTGTTAACCATATCGTTATTCTATAGTGGCCGCTAATGACCTATCTGTTTATGAGACATTAAATTTTAAGAAATCAGCTCTTTGAAAAAGGCCACGTACTGTAACCACACTCACCATGTGGGTGCCCTCTCGTTCTAACACTGCATTGAAACACATGGTATTTTCAAAGGTGTATTTTATGCTCCCTTTGCATGAGGCGAAGCCTCCCATTATAATATTTCCTTAAAACTACCTTATAACTAACGTATATTTATATGTTTATAACTTATATTTAAATTATTGAAATAAAATCAATAATAATAATAATAATAATAATAATAATAATGATAATAATAATAATAATAATAATAATAATAATAATAATAACAACTATAATAATAGATCCACATAATCAATATAATAATAATAATAACAAAAATAAAAAATAACATAATAATACTCAGACATAGGGAGGACCGTTTAAACATTGAAATCCGATAGTCCTCCGAGAAAGATTGTAGACCCCACATCTCCTAACGAAGCAATACCGTGCAATAAACAGGGTAAAATCAATACTTTAACCGAAAAACCGTTAACTTGAATAATGCCCAGACGCTAAGGAGGCCGCAAAGGGAAAAAAATCAGGGTTATTGGTGACAACGACTATGCAGAGCTTCGTCAAGTATGGTTAATCGTTTAGAAAAGTATTTTGCAACAGAAGCTAATAAAACGGACATTTGCTGAGGGACAAACTTGTGCAAGAACGCCCGCACAGACTAAAATCCGGAGATTAAAAGAAGCGAAACAAAATGACTGAAAGGCTCTATTAAACGATGTACAACGGACCCCTGGGAAAGCCTACAAGATTTGTTATTGGGCAAATTTTAAAAACCTTCAAACGCGCGAGGCAGAAGACAGAATGTTCGAAGGCAATTAGCAATTACCTTTTCCTAAGGAAGAGAATGCTTGGGTAACGGAGCTAGAAGCTTTGACTACCTCTTGACGAAGCAACCACTTCACGAAGGACGAACTAGTCCAGCGATGCAAGAAGTACAAGATTGGAAATTGCAACAAGAGAGACCTGTCGGAATTCGAAGTGATCCTGGGAATTATAGTGTAAAAAGACATACCCAGAAATGTCTTTTGAAAGCCTTTAACCAAGTGTTTGAACAAGGTACATTCTATACAGGGTTGAAACATCAGCAAGCTAATTTCTTCATGCAGGAAAGGGTAACAAGCCAATCGATGCGGACAGTCACGTCAGACTTTGTAGCTCTGGATAGATGAAAAATCAACATAACTAGAGCGGTTGCTCTCTACGATAAAGAGTCATGTCCTATATTTTTCACAACGAACAGTTTGGATTTAAGAAAGGCTGGACTTCGAACAATATGGCAAAACGATCTCAGAAGAGTTCACAATGCAGAAACAGCAAAAAAGGAAGAAGAGGTTTTTGTGCTTAGTTTGCGATTGACATCAAAAATGCCTTCCTCAATCTGCAGTGTAAAGACATCGTACAAGCCTAAGTAGCAGGAAGATCATGGAATAGCTTGTGAGACTGGAGACTACTAGTGAAGGAAATAATCTACACTAACAGCTTCTAGAATTGAGCCGAAGAAACTGACGTGCGGTGTTCAGCAGGGATAAGATTGGGCCCTTCTGTTGCAATACGCCTATATGAAACTGCTGAATATCGAACCCAAAGACTCCAGAACTCATAGGCTACGCGACCCAAGTGGTTATAATATGCCATATGGTTATAATATGCCATAGTGGTTAATAATATGCCATAGTGAAAACAACGGAACTCTGATAATGAAGACCAACAAAACACTACGCAGGGTTAAAAAGATGGTCTGGGACAAAGAAACCCCAGACGTGGCTGTTGCCGAAGTAACGGAGGCGCCGCGTTGATTACAAACCACAGAGCATTCGCCCCGGTGATCCGCTGAGGAGGAAACTTTTGAAATGGAAACGGCATATTACAACTACCTGGGGAGAACATTGATCACGGATTGAGCCATGGATCCCATATTATAAATCAGCAGGAAAAGTTGCAAAAACTGGATAAATCTTCAGACTAATGCTGAAACTAGGAGGTCCTAGGTGCAATGCAAAAGGAGGTAAAATTCCTGCGTAGTGCACTCCAAAAAACGGTGTATGCGCCCAATTGTGGCAGATGGCTAGTTAACGAGTCCAATTTTGAGGAAATTCGACTACAGATACAGAGAAGGATGGCTCCTAAGGATATCTCAGGATAATGCACGGTATCGACAGTGCAGCTAAGTACTGAGTTCCCCAGTGGCCTTTAGTCCAGACGATGACAGCAAGACAAAAAAAACCCTGCTGCAAACAAGACAATTACGACAATATCAAAGCGGAAATTGAAAAACCGCATGCTCTGCATCAGTGACAAAACCGACGGACGTGGAGTAACAAAAGGTTTAAGTGGACAACACAGCCTCGTCCCTAAATCAGGATTTGAACAGCAGGAAACCATCGGCACAAATGACTTCTAACTTGAAACGCAAGCCCTTCTGCCAGGGCATGGGAACTTTCACGCAAATATCTATAAGATTTAAAATCGCTGAAAAGCCCGATATGCGCACTATGCCATGAGAGAGGATGACGAGTTTTCTGTCACACATAATATTAGATTGCAAGCTTGGGGAGGAAGAAAGAGGAAATTGCTAGCACGAAATGCGACGGGGAATTAACGATGCAAACACAGCCCAGACTATGCCTGAATCCAGAGAACAATGGAAAAACAGTGCGCGAGACTTCGGTGGCTCAGTAACTAAAGACGTGAGAGCTACACTAAACGCTAACTAAAAAAACTAAAAAGCAGACGAGAAGCTAAAATACATAGGACATCTGAAGTAGGAAAGCTCAAATGCTTCAGCCTATCTTCTGCCGCGAAGTATGTTAAACGACGTCGCCCGCGCAGAAGAATACCTCACAAGGCCATTCCATCGAGGAGTTAGGTTTTATCGATATGCCCCACAGCTCGGAGAGTCCGGACAATAACGTACGGTTATTCACGGTAGCGTAAGGCATTTCCCCTCTCAGCAATATTACTATATATAATCTACTATATATATATATATATATATATATATAATAAAATTTGTCACATGAATACAACATAAGCGGTATATGACAAGGCAGGATATGTACATAATGATAATATGTACAATACAGGTATTTCTAAAAATTAAATGTATAATACGGAAATTAAAATTGTCATTATGTTTCCTTGCGAATCAAATCCTTTATTTATTTATATCACAATTGAGGGGTTGGATGGAAGACAGGTGTAATTCAGAAAACACAGTTTTGTGATAATCAAGAAAAACTGTACTAAATACAAGTTGTATTTCTCACATAAATTGAAAAATACGTAGATATGGCACAAAAGGTCTTACTAGTAACTGATTATGCACACAAAATGCACTAAAATACTCAAATATGTGAATTTACATTAATTTGAAAATGTTGAATTACGCCCTTATTTCACATAATAAGCTTATTTCGATATAAATAGTTTTCTTCTATGAAAATCTGCATGTATTTAATTTTAGTAAAACAGAATAATTTTCATTTTTATCCAGGTTAATTAAGATTAATCAATTCTTGTTTTCTGATTTTAGAAGAAGTGTTCCTTCTTTGCCCTTTATTTTATCTTCAACACTACATAAATAGACATCTGAAGATATATTGCTATCATCTGGAGGCTTAAACTTACTATCATTCAATGAAAAATCAGATATATCAGACACTTACACATCTCCTTTTTTTTTACAGCCATCCTGTTGATGTTCTAAACATCAGGATACAAAATGAAGCAAGATCATAGATATATTCTCTCTGATAGAGGTAATGATGTCACGAAAAATGAGCACAATTCAGAATTTCAAAACCCTCTCAAACGTCATCAATTGGGGTGAGCGCAGTATCATCTGGAGGGGTGGCAGAAAGTCATCTAAAGAACGTTTTGAAACGTTTTACAAATAAACGCCATAATTTGAGTTTCACCCTTCTTCCAGCCAACCCTTCAATTGGTGTATCTCTAAGTAGGTTTTTTTTCTACCAAGACTAACCAGACAACTTTGTCAGATTTGAGCCACTGAATGGATGTGATGATATTGATGCTGATAAGTAACACCAGTTATGTAAATAGTGTTAGCTGCATTTCATGTTTTTCTGTCAACCTCTTCTCCGATCCCCAAACTTTTGGTGTCATAAGTGGAGTAATTCCATAAAGACCTTTACATTATGTCAATAACTGGACAAAATTATCAATATGACAATATTTATCAGCCCGTTGTTGAATACATTGAGCCTGTGAATGAAAGAGCCTTGCACTATGTCAATAACTGAACAAAATTATTAATATGACAACATTTATCAGCCTATTGTTGAATATATTGGCCAGTGAATGGAAATGACAAAGTTGACGTTAATGCTAAGAAACAAGTATTATGTAAATATACTGTTATTAACTGCATGTCATGTTTTTTTCATATTCATTACCTGTGGTTTTCACATGCCATGTATTTCCATTTAGGCCCTTGCAACAAGTATACAACCTGACAAATTAATAAATATTATCAATGAGTTAAAAAAAATTAGAAAATAATGCACTACTAAATTTTCTATAACAACTCTAGTAAAACATGAAATATCTTAGAACAAGAAAAATGTGAATTACACCACTTGTGCATAATAGGACCCAATGGGCTCAAATACTTATTATTTATGACCAAATTATGCAAATCAGCATGCGGATTTCTCTTACATTGAATTCTTTTTGTATTGTGCACAATAGCACTACATTGTTTCTCTCCTTGGTAAATGAAATAATGTTCATTACAGTTATGTAGCGGACAAAATTCTACTTGGCACTTAAACTTTTGTATTGTTTTTAACATTCAATCACATATCTGTCAATGTGTTGTAAAATAATGTATATATATTGTATGTGGATTTTTTATAGTGAGCAGTTGATATAAAACTCTGAAGAATATACTACTATTGTGTTATAGTTATAAATATTTGTATTGGCTGAAATATGATCCCACCCCTACTCAAGAGAAAGTCATTGACAAAAAACACTGATTCATAACTTAGGAGGAAAGGAAATGGTAAAATTCCAAGCTTTATAAAGAGAGGCTTACAAAAGTGAGGTGGTAGTATTTGCTTATTATTCATACAATTCACTTTAGAGCCTTACCACAATTCAAAATTGAATCAGGAGTATTGCAGTTTCCTCTTTTGTCTTCATTTTCCCAATTGGTGGGAAGGGACTAGATAGATTCCTTTGCTGATTATATGCAAATATCGTTAATAATTGTCACAAACATTTCCCTGACTTTTAATGAAACTTATAAATTTCGCCAACTTTTTCTGAACAGTGTAATTCTTTGTTATTTGTTTCCCAAAAATTGTTCTTGTCTGTTTCGCTGTTTCTGCTTAGTGCTGCTCTACTACAGGTTCTGCAATCGTTGTTCCACCTACCTCATATTTATGAAGCCCCTTGAACAGGCAGGGATTTACCTACAGGGAGAATTTAATGAATCTTTCTAGCACACTAAATCAATGCCTATGATTAATTATGTAATCTAATTTACACACCAGACGAGCATGCAATCTTTTTCGCAAAAATGGCAAATTATGCTTATTTTGTTTATGGTAAATATAACAAGACTAGGATTTTGTAATACATTATTTTTAACATAATTAAAAATTAAAAAAATATGTAGGTTTTGACATCATTACCATGAGAGAAAGAATGCTGCATAGGTGAGGTGGAAGATTTAAAAAAAAATTCTTTCATTCTTTACTTCACTAATCTGGGAGTAAACTAGAGTTATGGGTGCATGTATTTCTACAAGGAAATTTATAAAGATTTTGTATAAACTTTATTCACTGTATTGAAAAGAAAGGGTAAAGCAGAAAATTGTGTGATGAACATTTTCAAAATAACGCAGACTCTCTTGATGAAAACTACAAATTGTTAATATGCCACAATACAAGACAATTAGAATTCTTGCAATCTCAAGTAGCAAACTTCTTCTTTCATCTGAAAATAAATTATACCAGACTATCACTAAACCATTATGTACACATTCAATTTTCAAAAACAAACAAATATTGATTAGAAGGATATAATCAAAACACTCAAAATATTAATCATGCTGTGAGAATGAACAAACTCCAGACAACAATTTTCAATATTAATTTTTAATTGATATCATATTAATACACCACAAACGGAATAAATATAACAACAATAAAATGACAGTTTTTTCAACTACCACCTGAAACAATCACTACTACAACCGCCACCACTACTACTACAAATAATAACAATGAAAATAAGAAGAAGAAAAAAAAAAAACGAAGAAGAAAAGGAAAAGAAAAAGAATAACAACAATAATTACCTTTTTCACAAATCCTTGTTTACTTCCTGTGTTTTCGGGATTTAGTTTTAGATGTACTTGCTGATTGAGTTATTGTCTTGTCAGTTATATGTGAGGAATGCAATTTATCTCTCACATCTAGAGATTCAGATGTAATACTTGTAGAAATATAATCCAAATTTTCTTTTTTAGATCGAGATTGGGATCTAGTTCGTATGGATGATGTTGATTTGCTTCTTTCATATTCATATTTAGACTTGCCTCCTGGTGGCAACCATAATTTATCTGTCTCCTCTTGAGATTTGGATCTCTTTTTTTCAAAAGGAGATTTGCATTTCTCAATCCAAGATTGAGATTGAAATTTATTCCCACTGTGTGGAGACAAAGATTGTTTTCTTTCATTGGTATATTTAGACCTATTTCTTTCTGATGGAGATCCATATTTTTCTCCCTTAGATGGAGATTCAGTTTTAGTTCCTCCATTTGGCGATTCTGATGTTCCTGTTCTAGATTGGGATTTAGGGTTAGTTACTGCATGTGGTAACCATAATTTCTCTCTCTCCTCTTTAGATGCAAATCTCTGTTTTTCAGAAGGAAATTTGCATTTCTTCCTCCCAGATTGAGATTTAAACTTATTGCTTCTGCAGGGAGGCAAAGACTTCTCGCTTTCATCTGAAGAAATTGACCAAGTTCTTGCAGATTCTAATTGGTTTTTGTTCTCAATTACTTTCTCATTTTCATGTAAGTAAGGCATGCAAAAGTTAACTTTTCTTGCTTCATCTCGAGTTCGTGGTCTTGACATTCGAGGGCCATGATGCTTTTGAGTTTGCCGTGTTATTTTGCTAGTAGATGTGCACTTCTGTAAAATGTAATTAGAATGCAGTTAAGAAACAATTTGCAATATAAAGTTTATTTTGCAGTTTTACAACTGTTTCTATACAATTAGAGACTATATTGAGCATCCAAAAGTAAAGTAATATTAATTTTAACAATGACATATAATGTATTATATACCATTTGGATTGTATAATTCTAAAGAACCTGTAACAAGTATTGTACTCCAACTTCTAGGTCAATGACCCCCATCTCGATCAGATTTTTGTCCAGTTTCCCAGATCCTAGAGGAAATGCTGAGATAGCACCTTGTTTTGCTTCTGGACATAAATGTAACTTCAAATTAACTTCTCCCAGTAGCATGTCACACACAATTTTTAACTGTTTTTGACAGTAATAAATAAATAAAGAATTGGTTATATCATGGGCAAACAACATAGATTTTCAATAATTATAATCAAGTAAGATATCCAGTGAGAAAAGGAAGCTAAAGCATAAAATCCTGAAAGCTTTTAGTGTTATCAATATCCTTGTCATATTGGCCACTTCTTGGGTCAGTTAGAAGAATATAATATAATAGTACTCTCTGATTGTACATTATTTTTTACTTCCTTGAACACTAGAATAACACAGAACACTTAACAATAGAATAACAGGTACAATAGAAAACATTTTATAATGCTAAAATAAGTCAATCCTTTCTTCTGTTTGAAGGGAGAACTCAGTTGTGTGTTTCACATATTGCACCAGTAGTCAGTTTTCTGTCCTTATTGCTGAGATCATAAAACAATCCCACTGGAAAAAAATACTGTCACATTTATTCTGCGTTTTGATAGATCTGTAAAAAGTCCATCATTGAAAATACTCTCTTCATCCATCAACTGATCTTGTTTGAAGGGATAATTGAAAGTGTGACATCTTTAATTACATTCCTATTTTTGATAATTTCTTATTTTTGGAAAAAACTCAATTTCTTCAACAGTTGCTCCAATTTATCATTGTCATTCACCAGAACATGTTCTGATTTTATTAAATGGCCATAACTAGGTCAATATTGTCCCAATAACCATTGCATTATTATAATGTAGAAATTGTAAATAAAAAATCAAGCGATTCAACAAAGACAAAATATTCTATCCAAAAGTGAAATTACAGGATAACATGAAAACATAGGCTGCTTTTTTCAGAAAAAAATGTGTGCTGGAAAGCTCTAAGGAGTATAAGGAAGAGAGGATGACAGAGAACTTATTCTGGCCATTGTCACAAAAATAGGATGCATGTTATTTTGCGTTGCTATCAAATTCACGGCATCTTTTTGAAATCTCTACCACACATAACTCAAAACATAATATTATATCATCAATTTTTCTCCTCTCCTATAAGTAACATATTTCTACAGTGCCACATGTCAAATATTACATTAAAATTAATGTAAGACTTAACATGGCAACATTTCATTATAATAGTTGGGGGACTGTTTCATATTCTTAAAAAAATATTAATTATTAACTCAATTATGTTCTGTGTATTTTCAAAAAAGGTTTCTAACTGTGAAGTAAGTTGTAATTTATTTTTCCAAAAAGAAGGTCACATGCCACCTTACAGACCATTTACACATGTTAGCACTATCCTAGGTAAAACCTGGAAATTAATTTCTTTTATTTAATTCTGCCATTTAAGAAAAAATATTAGATAATTCCAAACAATGTTTGCAGCATTCATTTAAAATTTCTGATTTTTAAAATTAGACAGTGAGACAAAACACTTCTATAAAATTACAATTTTGTGGCATGTGACTATCTCTAATGCAATGCCTCAATTGCATTAATCATTTTTCAAGGAAACAAACAACAGAGCAAAATTCTATAAAAGAATATGAAACTTGAAATACATATTTTACAAAAACTAATACAAAACAATTAAAATTAATTAAAATATGCATATAAAAAATATTTCTTTAACCCCATGCAAAAAACAACAACAAAATGCCATTCAAATTTGAAAATTACATGTGTACCTGGAAGAATTCTAAAACTGCACCTCGCATTTCCTTTGCCATCTTATGTACTATATGAGTACATGGGTTATAGAGAAGTGCATTGTCAATCATTAATAAAACATCGTTTTCCAGTTCGGTAATATTGCTTATAGCACCGGACTGTATATTTTTTTTGATAGTTGGAAAGTCCATTGGCCTGAAAAGAAAATTGTATTACTAACCATAGTCAGAATCTTAAAATATAATTTGAAGATACAAATGTATGTTGAAGTTACCTAAAAATAATACTCTTGTAATCTGGAGCCTCTTCTTCTGTGACTGGCTTTTTAAATATTTGAGCATTTTTAAACTCAGTTAGTTGGTTGTACAAAAACATCAACGATTTATTCATGGACTTTAATTTCTGTTCACTCACTCTAAATAATAAAGAAAAAGTACAATGATATTAAATAAATTCGAAAATACTGTTACATTATCCAATTATTAAACATATTTCTTCAGTGCCACATGCCAAATATTAACACATTGGAAAAATTAAGTGAACTTTGAATGAGCTTAATTAAATTGAAGTTTGGAGGTAATGGCAAGACGAGGATTAATGTACGATGATGGCAGTGACAGACTTAAATAGAAATTTGGATGGGAAAAATGCCTAATGATGCAAAATCCTTGCAGCAGTAGACCAATTTCCTTAAGCCATCATTCTATGAAATAATAATTGAGATGTAAGTTCCAAATGCTCATTCTTCAAATGTAATAGGCAAGTAATAATCTTTTTCTTACCCTTGGTTTTTCAGCACTATTTTAGTCTGTTCTTCTATGTGTTTTTTCTTATAATTTAAATTATCTTTTTTTTTATCATTATTATTTTCTTTCCAGATTTTATTCTGCTTCAAGATTTCAGCATTCCTCATTTCCCCTTCTATTGAAAATGTTTTACAAGGAGGATCTATGTTTTCTCTGTACTCATATTTCTTCATCGAGGCTGTTATTGTTAGATCAGGATCTTCATTGCTTACTCTAGACTCTTTAATTTCGCTTGTAGTAAGAAGCTTCTCCAAACAATTTGGGTGATTATTTAAAAACGTGTTTTGCACTGTCTCCTTTAGGTGATGTTGTCTTTGAAAATAAATCTCCTCTTGACTCTTATCTCTTCTGCAAGTATCTTCTAAAACAGTGTGAATATCATCTTCACTTGAAATACGACTACGAAGCTCAGATTTGGCTATTGGTTTCTCCATTAGTACTGGTGATTTCTGCCAAACTGTTTCAATATCTTCTTTGAACTTTAAATCATTCATTTTTGGTGTTGATTTCAGCAATTCAATTAGAGTATCCTCACATTCATGTTTGTTGACAATTAGAACTAAAACAATATGCAAAATCAAGTGTTACAAATATCTTTTCATTATTTCCTAAAATTAAATATTTGAAGTTTATGCAACCAAGAAACATCATTCTTATTTAATCTACCTGGTTGTGTTTGAAGGTATTCACTTCCTGGAACAAAATCAGTAGTTAAAGAATTACTCTCTGTGCCTATGCAAGAGTCTTTCACAACTGAAAAATAAAAAATACCATCAATTGTAACCATTTCTCTTTCATATTTCCGTAAAATAATTATTTGTAGTTTATGCAAACAAGAACCAACAATTTTATTCAACCTACCTAGTTGTGTTCGATAGTCATCACTAGTATCCACAAAGGAAAGTTTTCTCATGTTATCTAGGACTAAATAATCACTTCCTTCTTTGCTAACACATGACTCTGCCACAACTGAAATAGAATATACATCATCAGCTGTTACAATTACTCTTTCATTACTCTCTGAAATAATTAGGTATTTATAGTTTATGGAAGCAAGAAACTCAATTTTTATACAACTTACCTGAGCATGTTTCATGGTCATCACTTGCTTCTACAAGAGAAAGTTGTCCCATCCAATTGGTTACTGAATAATCCACATCTCCTTGTCTAACACAAGACTCTTCCTCAACTGAAAAAGAATATGTAACATTAGCTGTTAAAATTGTATTTTCTTGATTCCCTAAAATTATTATTTATAGTAGTATATTCAAGTAAGAAACACACTTTTTATTCAACCTACCTGGTTGTGTTCCTTGGTAATAATTTTTTTCACATGTTACTGAAATATCTTTCTTTTTGTTTTCTTTTATGGGAGATCCTTTATCATGAATGTATATGTCATTTTGTGATTTTTGAAAACTCACTTTTTTCTTCTGATTCATTGGAAGTGGTTGATTTAAATAATTTTCAACCAAATCAGATGTTTTAGAAACTTCAGAAAATTCAGCTTTTTGAAGCTCTATTGCAGTATAAGTTTGAAAGTCTTCTTTAAACTCCACCCTAACCTTCTCACTAGAGTTCCCAAAAATTGTAGGAAATATAGATGCTAGCCTCTCATTTATTCTCATGTCTTCAGTTAATTCGTAATCTACATCTTTGATTTCCGGAGTTAACAACGGAGTTAAACTTTCTTTTACATCTTTCACTAAAGTTTTTGCTCTTTCTGTAATTTTTCCCCTTATACATTCAAAAATTATTTCACACTCTCCATCATTCAGTTGTTCTACTACCTGTTCTTGAGTTTTACTTGTTTTAGATAATTCTTTATTTTGAATTATCGCAAATGGTTTTTGCATATTTACTTTTGGGTTTACTTGCACCACTGGCAGATTAATAGATAATTCTTCTAAACTTTTTTTTTTTCTTTGTAGTAGACCTTTTGCTTCTGGTTTATAGGCTGTTTTGTTCTTTTTGTTGTCAATTTCAACTCTTGATGATTCTTCTAGTACATCAGTGTTTAAAAATGATATTTCTTCTATATCTTTTACAGGTGAGTCCCATCTCTTTGCGTTATCCTTTGTGCAAATATTTTCTTCAATATGTAAAATTTCGAAGTCGTTATTTGGTACTGTTAATAATTTGGAATGCAAACCTTCTGACATGAGTTTCTTTGAGCTAGTAGAATATTGGCTTTTAATGTTCTCATCACTGATTGCATTAACAGGTAGTTTTGGAGTTTGTTTTGAGTGGTCTGTAAGTACCCATCTTTGAGTTTCTCTTGCTTCTGATCCCTTCTGGCATGTTCTCTTTTTCATTTCTTCAGGAATTCTATTTTCACAAACCACACTCATCAATGCAGATTTCAATGGAATGGGAGAAGTGGAATGTTTTGCACTACAGGATGTAGAAACAGCAACTAGAAATAAATCATACAAACACTTTTGCATTCATGTTTTCACAAGTTTCGTAAGAAAAATGAGAAGAGAGGAAAGAAGTCACAATAAGTTGTTTCTGTTGCATTTAGGTATAAATTCTGTTCAATGTATATTAAGATACTGTGTTGGCTCTTGACAAATTAATTTGGTCTATACAAACTTTCTATTCAGTAAAATTTTTTTGTAATAGAAAGAATACTTAATTAATTGTAGTTAAAGTATAATTACCTGTAATCAATAACACATCAATCTCACATTGTTTGTGATGTTTATGTAATGTAATTGAACCTACAGAAGTAATTGCTACCCGCAAAATATTCTGTCAGACTGGGATTTGAACCTAGGCATATGGGTCTTGAAACCATATACTTATATGCTAGACGTCCTGGCTGACAACATTTGAACAATGCTACTGACACATCAAAAATTAAGATGAATTTTCGCAGTTGTCAATGTTATAATAAAAATTGATCTATACTTTATTATTTAGTGAACATTACTAAACAAATGTGAAAAAAAGAAAATTAAAACCACACACACACACACACACACACACAAATTTACACAAAAATTCTGTCGAAATTATATTCTAGAGATAATATTAACTAATATTAACTATATAATTTATATTTTCAAAGAACTGAACAAAACAGTAAATACTGAACTCATTTTCAAGCTCAGATTTTATGAAGATAAAATTTATCTTCAATAATGTAATTGCTTTAACTAATAATGTAACTTCAACATTTGTAATTTTTGAAAAATCACAGATATCTTTTTCTGACAATCAGATCTGTGTCAACTTTGCAAGCATACTTTGTTAAATTTAAACAAGAAATTTTTTTTTAAAATTTAAGTGGAGCCATGTTTGAGAAAAATTAAAAAATGTATGGATTTTATGTAAAAATTCAAAGGGCCATGACATCTGCCTGATTGATAATGGAAAACCTTTTTGGTGAAAATCTTATGTAATTTAGTGTTGTACACAAACAGATGGAGAAACATCTGGAGAAAACACACTTTTTGACAAGGAATTTGGGATTTGCCTACAGGACCTAACTTTCAGTATTAATAGGTGGTATTTAAGCACTGTTACATAACATGAGAAACAAACAATTGTTTCTCATGAATAACTCCAACTGATTTACTTGTTAACCTGCAATGAACATTCTATTGCATTCCATTGTGTTTGTCAAGTGTCCCTTCAAGCACAATATATCAAATTATATATTTTTATTTTTCTATAGAGTTTATGTGTAAGAGAAAAAATATACTTTAGTGTGTATTATTTTAATTTATTACTAATATTTATTATTTCATACAAATAGGAAAATTGTGAATTTATTAAAATCTTTTCATTGAAATATACAAACCTTTATTTACATTTCCACTAATGTTCAAAATTTTGGTTATATCTATATTCTCATCAATAAGTCTTTGCATATCAACTTCTCCTTTTTGTTTAAGATCATAATATTGTTGTTTGCATTTTTCTGCAGAAAACATTTCAGGAGGCTGGTGAACATCTTTATACGTAAGTATTACCTTGCTTGCAACATCCCTGAAAATTAAAACTTTAATCTCATAACATCTAGAAAAGAAATGAGAGATTCTCCTGATTAAGGGCCTGTTCACTCATGAACAGCAACACTATCTTAACACTCAATGGTTTGAAGCGTGCATTGTGATCTGCTCTGTGTTTTTGTGCTTCTGGTAAAGGACATTAATAAAGAAATTGTTGGAGGTTATTGGCTTTGGCATCATTAAGTTTCCATGTCATCCACAGACTGGAACTGGACTGAGTTTGTTATGCAGGAAATTTTAGAAAATTTCACTAAAGAATGTGCTTTACATCAAGATGTATCTCAAGAATTACAGGATCCATATGTCATTAAGAGTTCCTTTTAATAAAACCGTTTTGAATGCCTACTAATATCTTAAGAACAACTAAATAAAAGTGCTGAGAACTTTCAATTGCATGTATCTCAACTTTTTACTTTGGCCCTTAGTGTGGAGAATGCCTAAATTGGTACATTTATGCAATACCTACCAATTTTCTCCATTTATCATTACACACCATATTAAGCATGAAAGCAAAGTGCTTGACCAAGTAGTGTCTTTGTTAACTGTAGTGGAGTTAGGTTCTGAAAAACAAAATTTTCATCAATTCCCTTCAAGGCAAAATATAATATATATTTATAGTATTATTATAATATATAAATAAAGCAAAATATTTAATTGTGAAAATGTTCAAAAGAAAAATTACTTTTCATATTTCCTAGACATGTTATCTTCAGTCATTTATTTTTAAGCTTCTATTTTTACCTCAAAGAAAATAACTAATAAAGTTGCTGAGAAATATATTAAAATAGAAAATAAATTCCTCTTATTTTGCAAGTTTGAGACAAATAAAAAAAAGGACTTTGCAAAGGACTGACTTAAGCCACAGTCTCAGTCTACAATAGAAATACAATTGAATAATAAAATTTATCAGAATCCTATACTGTAGGACTAATAATCTGATAACCAGAAGGTCTGAAATACATTGTTTATCTTCCAGGTGTTTCTGCAAAGTACATTTTTTTTCATTCCTCTGAAGTAATTGTTCCTAGGAACAGCTGAATCATATTTTTAATAATGAAGAAAGCAAATTATCCTTATATAAATAAATTGTTCAAAACAAGTGTCATCCCAGTCATATTTCAAACCTGGTACTCCTCGATTACCACAAATAATTTGTCTGCAGATCTGTGGCCACATAAATGATAGTCAAACGTTCTGGTGTGCATTATAACGAAGCTCATTGTTGTTGGTGACTGATGGAAATTTCAAGTATTTTGTTGCCATCCATTTTTATAGGTCAACTAGACCAGGTTTTGGCACAATACAAGGAATTATTACAATGTATACAGGATGAACTGATGAACAAATTGTATTCCTGGAGAATATCTTGTTCAAATTATTCTTTCATTTTAGGTTTAAGTGTGAAAAATCTGTAGAATGTGTGTATAATTGTGACACAGCAAGCTTGCATGTAGTGATCAATGATGCATGTTATTGATAAATTAACATAACAAAATATAATTTCTTTAATGTCGCAGTCAACTAAAACAAGTACAACTGTGAATGAAACATATTTCAGTTGCTGGCTTTTAAGGGGGAATGTAAAAGAGAATACGGTGAAAAAATTGATTTTTTGTTTTTATTCACTTATAGCTTTTAGTACATTTTCCCAAAGTTTTGTGCCAATCAGGTTGAAGGATAACATTTAAAATTAAAATAAAATCATCAAGCATGAAGACAAAAACTTGATCGACGTCTGTGAAATGATGATGGAGAAGAGAATGATGGCAGTTGTTTTAAAATGATATACTTTATATCCTATCTATATTGTTATTGTGTAAAGGATGATAAACTATCTATGTTTAGGGAATAATGATATAAGTTTTGATGAAGGTAATATTTTAGTAATTACTCTTCAATATTTGTAAACAATTTTTCACAATTTTCATTTATATGATATATGTACCATTCCTCAAAAACTATTTAACATAACATTTTCCAATTTTGTACATAGTTGCAGTATAACAAGAAAATAATTTGTAGGCCACATTTTTTTTTCAAATATTGTTGAGATTATTAAATATTAATTAATTAAAATTTGTATGTATTTGGCATTTTGGGTCGATAGTCAGACTTTGCCAGTGAGCTAACAAGTCTGCCCTTGCCTGGACATAGTTACATTCCCATGCTTGAAAGAGTGACATGTGGTGAATATGACGTTCACCATAACTAGCAAAATTTACCTGCCTGAGCTTTTTTTCAACACATAGCTACAGAAAATGGTATGATTTTTAAAAAGAAGCTACAAAAAAATTATTTTCTTTACCAGGAATTGAACCCAGAACCACACCATGGGAGCTAGTACATTACTTATGAGCCATCCTAGAGGCCCTAATTAATATTTAACAAAATATAACTAATGTTGCAATTTCCTTACACTTGCTTGTTTATTTTACCAAGAGCAGTTCTGTTAAGTTCCAAACTTAAATCATGATTGGTTTTCCAGAAAACTGCACCTTACTAAAGTTAAACATTAAAAAAATCAAAGGTTCATAAATGTAACAATTTTAACCAATGGCGATTTTTAATAATAATTTTTTTAAATATTAACTTCTTCAGACTATAATATTTTATTATTATACATCAAATCCTTGCTTCATACAAATTTATAATTCTACATTGTGTAAATCTGCCTAGAGTCTCCCCTCCTCATCAAACTTTACAATTTAACTACTAATTGATAATACGTTTTAGTTTGTATATTAATTATTGTATTATTAAAATACTACTATACATCCTTCTGTATTCAGAGCGATTTAAAAAAGAGATGAAGTGTAATGAAATAAAATTCACCTAAACCTGAATTGAATTTAAATATTAGTCTGTAGGATCTTAGAGAGAAAACTTATTGCAATTAATATTGCAAGGTATCTCACCTGATAAAATCAAATTAGAGAAATTTTGTGCTTGTTGGAGACAGACTGGCTTTGCCAACTCGTTCTCAAATCTGGGACACTCCATTGGAGGTGTTAAAATTATACAGTCGTGATCGACACCTGAATACGTGGGTTTTGCAATGCACGAAGCTGTTGGAACGCTATGTGAAGTTCTTGAATATTTCTAGTAAGGAAGAAAGGTCATATTTAGAATAAAAATAAAGTATTTTTGTTTAAATTTATGAATTCCAGAATATATTATTCATAATTTCAGAAAAAAAATTAAAACAATTCTGTTGAATATTAATTGTAAATTAACTTACTTTAAATTCAGGTATTGAAATTTTTTTATCAGTTTTTAAGACATGTGCTGTGGTTGGTTTAATAGCCAAATCATCTTGTCCTCCTTTACACAAATGTAACTCCGACACATCTTTGATATTATTTTGATGAGCTGGAAAAATTATGAAATTTCATTAAACAGAATGTTCAAATTTGAAAAGAAACAAAAATGATCACTGAAAGGGAACAATAAGAAAACAAATTTATAGTGTAGTTTATTACAAAGTAATGGAATACAACTAGGTCTCTTTTTGTTAAAACATAAGGAATTATTTTGATCTGAAAATTGTTTTCCTGTAATTGTTCTTTCATTATACAGATCAGTTCAATGTGTGAATTGAAACCACTAAGTCCAAATATACCTATAAAATATCTGAAAAAGATTGTCCATAAATTCAATGGAAAAGTAGAGTTGATATCTTAGGACATGTAACTGTATAAGCTTTGTTTACAATAGAACTGTTATATGTTCTACTTCTGCTTCAGATTGAAGAGCTACTACCTGAGTTCCTAAGAAACTACAACACTAGACTTAACATTGGCAACACATTTTCTTCTTCTAAAAATGAACTGCAAATTCTGTTTCTTCATCACACTAATGACCCTGAAGTTCATCGATAAATTCTGTCAAATATAGTTATTCATGAAGATTAGATGAAATACATTCTAACATTTTAAACTAGAGGGGAAACAACAGCACATACTCTCACATTATTTCAAAATTTGCAATTTTCAAAACTCAGAGTTCAATGAAAACGTGACCTTCACCATTTTTTAATCACCTTTTCTTCTATAGTTGGGGGAAAATTCAAAGAAATGGAGCTGTTTATGAGAATTTGTTTGGACATTGCATAAATTTCAGACACAAATTACCCCTAATCTACTCGCTTTTCCAAAAAAATGTACATGACCTTTCTTTAAAGAGATCGATTTTTGCAACAGATTATGTCAAAGAAAAAAATCTCCATCTTCAATTTTGTAGTTTTGACATGTTACCTTTTTGCAATTTTCTGAAAAACAGAGTTTGCTGAAAAAGAGACTAGCATCGTATTTTTTACCATTCTTTGATACATATGAGGAGAAAATTAGAAGAAAAAACTGTGAGCAGTTTTTGAGAAAAAAAAAATTGTGAACAAAATTTCAGTTGCTTATATTTTGCACTAAATTTCACAACTACTCATATTTTGTAAAAATTGAACATGATCTTATTTCAAGTTCTATCTTTAAAGAACAGATTTCATTATGAAAAAAATCTCTATCTCGCATATTATAATAGAAGGAAGATGCCCAAAAATATTGTGCTATTGCAATTTAAAAAAATCTGGGATTTCAATGAACAGTCGACCTATAAAAATATCTTAAGCATCTTCTAAGCTATCAGAGAAGCTATTTAAGTTAAATAAATTAGAGCCATTTTTGAGAAAATTTGGAAAATATTTTTCTAGCTTCATGATAAACCCCCTCAAAATAAAATTATTCTGTTAAAACTCCCAAAACCTTGAGTTCATATAGATGTATTGGGTAATATCCTTAATACACTAAAAACCTACTTCTCATTGAATACAAAAAATAAATTGTTCTCAAAACTGTAATAATCAATTTTACAATAATTTTAACAAAACTTTAAAGTGGAAGTAGATAATGAGGTGTGAATCAAACAGTTTGTCACAAGTGTTTTGAAATATTCATTGATCAAAATCTAATTTTCAATAAATATGTAAATACTCTCTATAATAATATCAATTTCAATATATTCCTCTTAAGAATTGTTTTCCACGTATCTTAAAACTAGTGAATTTGTATCAATTTAGGATAGCACAATCCTCTCTGTTATATTGGTGGCAAATTGCAATAAGACAAAAGCCACAAAGTAATTTTTCATGGCATTTTGATGCTTAAAATTGCTGCCATTTTTTTATGTGACTTATAACATTTATCCATCTTACCACATAATTTGGCTTCATAGGTTCTTGGTGAATGTGATTTCTCTCTTAACTTTGTTTTCCTGCAATCTAGAATCATCACTCAATGCTTTAATTTCATCAATAATTATAATTAACAGCTGTTGGCACATAGGCGGCAAAATCATTTCGAATTTGGTGCCGTACCCGGAATACAATAATTTATAACAACTCTTTGGGGCAAATCAAGAGCACACATTTCAAATGTACCGCGCTCGAGGTAATTTTGGCATAAATGTATCCCAAAACTGCGAGCTCTCTCACAAAGAGGAAGAATTCATTTCTCATATAAAAAGGAATTGTGAACGGAATTTGGAATTGCGCCACATCACGGCCGCCGCCCAGGCAGCAGTGCGTATTGTCGCCATTTCTCGGAATCCGACTCTTTCCGCATAAGACGCGACGGGATCGCATTGTTTGAGAATTTGCAGCCGAGCGATCGTCTCTCTAGCGTAAAGGCTGAAAAATCCACGATTATTGACTGCAATGAAAGTGAAGTAGAATGCAAGATTGGAAGCGTGTCAAGCTCACTGAAATTGCATTTTCCATGCACCAGCGATTTGCAGCGCGCCAGGATCGAGGCACCCACGTATATCCTCCGCGAATTACGATTAGAATCCGCATGGAAAACGTTTTCCTTTGACCCAAGCAAAGGTAACACTGACAATTTCTTCATTACTTAATGATCCTCACGCCAAGGTATGCTAACAGTCTTGATATTTTGATCGTTTAAGAATACTCCTTCATGATGAGATCGAAGACAAAAGCAGTTTCCTCGGCAACGTTTCTGCAAAAGCTCTCCCAACCTTCTAAGCCAGGCTGTTTCATCTTGGCCTCACACGGGCACAGGGGTCTGCGGACGCGCTAGCTCAGAAGGAGGTTGTGGAGAGGGAAGAGCTCTTATCACTTTGGCTTTACTTTTCGCGGAAACAATATGAGTAATGGCCACAACCACTTTTTCTGTCTCACCGGATGCCATGTCATCGCCGATACAGTTGGAGATACATTTGCGGAACTCTACACTTCTACAAGACAGATATTTTAATACCCTTGTTTTGTCGCGGTGGTACCAGAATTTACGGGTGGAAGTCTTCCCCAAGCTTTATAAAATGCCACGAAGTTTATATCTATGTTTGGATCAACATATTGTTGTGAGCAGCTTTTCTCTGCAACGAACAGGAAAAGACAGAAGAGCATTATATGCACCGCAACAACGCAAGGACTGACAACCAGGTATTGCTTCACTTGCTCGCAGGTCCGTGGGCAGCTGTTGAGACAGCCTGATCTACGCTCTATTTAGCAGCAACAGCAAATATATTCCAAGATATCTTCAATGTTACGTAAGTAACCAATTATGAACAAATTATTACGATTTTGAAAATTTTTGGTCAAAGAAATTCTCAGGTGCATTATTGTCCTGTTAGGAGTTTCCACTACATTTTAACCGTTTAATCTTTTCTATAACTAAACTGTAATCCACTGAATTTACATGAAGAAGGTGATGGTAGAGACGAGTGTGGAAGTGAGGGCAGGGGTAAGTGGGGAGGGTGAGGATGAAGGGGCAAAAGCGGTGATAGAGACGAGGGGTGAGGCGAGGACGCGAATGGAGGGGAGGGTGGAGGCGAGGTCGGGAAGGGGAAGAAGGGTTGTTGCGGCGGGCGGGCCGGGAGGGTGTGGCCGGAGCAGAGCAAGATGATTGCTGGACGGGCGCGTTCGGAGGCGAGAGACGGGCCGAGGGCGATGGCGGAGTTGAGGACAGGGACGATGGCAAAGTGCACAGAAAGGGACGGAGCCGAAAGCGCACATAGGGACGGAGACCGACGCACGGGTGAGGGCAAGGGCGGGGCGGAAGCGAGATAGAACGCGGTAGCGTAGACTGATGTGGAGAGTCCAAAATTCAGGTGGGGCGAGGGTTATATTGAGGATGGTGAAATCGTCGGCTGCGTGGGGGGATACGAGAGTGAAGATGAGGAGGGCTGGATGAGGTAGCGGGAGCGGCGAGAGAAAACATACCATATTTACTCCTTCGTGTTATATTAGAACATCATTTTGAGTCTTTCACAATATGGCAGTGTAAAACCCTAGCGGAACCTTAGTATATCAGAACATAACTTGTGAATAGAAGCAGAAAATATCAAACAAAATAAAGTTCATCATCTATATGGAATAATTAAACTTTAAATGAAACCATTTTGTAACAATAATTAATTTCAGCTTTGAAGTATTAAATTAAAAATTTAACAATGTTGTTATTATGTAACATGTGGCTCAATAATAATTAACAATAATAATAATAATAATAATAATAATAATAATAACAAAACAACAACAATACAGGTATTTCCAAAACTAATTGCAAGGCAAATTAAAATTCAATTCAATTTTTCAATTCTTGTACTAAATACAATATTATGGATTGCTAATTAATTTTATAGATAGAAGTGTAAGAAAACTTAAGTTAAAAACCAACAATAATAAAAAAGAAAGAAAGAAAGAAAAAAAAGAGGGAGAGAAAAAAAAAGAAAAGGAGGCTTCATAGATTCGTGCCTGAGCTGGGTCCATCTTTTACATCCAACAACCAGTTAAGTGGGGGTTTCAAAACATGCAACAGATAATTCAAAACTTATTAGTACTAGTTTATATTGATGTAGATAAGTGATCATGTGTCTTTCTATTGATTGAATCCCTTATAAAATAAGGAATTAGAGTTTGAGAGGCAGCATTAAAAACCTAATTAAATATAATACAAAATTTACAGAATAGATGCATTAAAAGCCTCAATGAAAAACTGAACTAAACAAATAAAACCTAGGAAGATAGTGTGGATGTGCATGGAATTGTGACTATCAAAACATTATATGAATTCCAAATTCTGCAAAGAAACTTTTTTAAAAAAAATCTAGAAGCACCACCAGGCACAACTATGAAACTAGAAAGAAACAATTTCATAATGCAGCTGTTATTGTTGTTAAAGATGTTGGGGGTGTCACCCGTAGCACCAGTAATAATCGGTACAACTACTGTCATACCCCGCATAGATTTGATTTCACCTGCAAATGGCAGGTACGTGTTAATTTTTTCTGTCTGTGTTTTCTTCACATTGGCTGCTATCTCGATGATGTAGTTCTTTCAGTTCTCAAAGCCAGTACAATATTAGGAATGTAGTTCGCATTGATATATCTGCAATTAGTAGGCAGTTCCAATTAAGTTTGCAGTTATAGTCTTCTCTTATTGGTGGTGGTTTGTAAGAGTAGCATGGAGCCAGCTTTTCATCACCAAAACAATTATGACTGAGAACCTGGTGAATTATTTTGGCCACATGACTATTGCCTGTCTAGATGTTGCTTTAGTGCACCCAGAGATTACGTGATCAATTCCCTCCAACATTTGCCACTCATTGTGCAGTTGATGTTTTGTAAGTTTTCATGACTGATGTACTTGCTCTATGCTCTTGTTGCAATTACCTGATAATGAATTGCAATTTTGAAGCCTTCTCTTTTCGCAATCATGTTACCAGTTAGTACATATGACAAAGGAACTTGCAGACTTATTCCACTATTTTCTTATGTTTGTCTCTTGTGTTTGTTTTGTCTTCTATAATGGCGAATGAGAGGATCGTACACTATATTGCACAGTATAAGAGGTGTACACTGTAAACTGTTTTTACAACTATTACTCTAGTCAACTACTCATGGGATTTTTCCTTCCCTCAGATTTTGTACTTGCACATTGTGACACTAAGGGGCTGTGTTGGTGTGAGCTGTCGCCATCATCGTTTCTATTTTTGTCAGTTTTTTTTCTTTCTTATACTATGACTATGAAGCAAGCATAAGTACACAAAAACATTTCTGAAATTTCATTCCAAAACCACCGCTGACAGAAATTGGCCTAGTTAAATATTATACACATTCCTCAATAAAGAATATCTTACAATATACCATTGCCCATCTGGAGATGCCATGGAATTAGTAATCCAGATCTGAATAAACTTTGTTCCAATTCCTAAATCATGCTGTCATTCTCATTGGGTCTTACCTGTCACAGAAATTTGTTCACAAGATACTTTTTCTTGCAAATCTGTGGGCTTAGGCACTTCACTCTCATTTCTGGAAGTCTGCATAGAAGGCATTGTTGAAACATCACTATCTGCAAGTTTGGCAGGTAGTGACCTTGAAGAAAGTATCTCAGTACCCTAGAAAAAAATATGGACATGATTTTGGAGATTGATTTATGTCACATTGGAAAAACAATGAAAACAAAAATTAACTCTCAAGAGAAATGGTTTTCTCGTATTACATAAGTTTTGCCACCGAGATTTTTTTTATAGACATGAGTTCTCAACAGTTTAGAAATAAAAACATAGAATCACTTAATTATAAACTTAAAAGTTTTTATTCTTCATTATCCAGACGTCGTTGAGCAACATCTGAGGACATGAATTGTTCCCCATCATTAGGCTACAATGAATATCCTGTCCTATGACTTGACAGTCTGCTATGGGCTGCTATAGGTTGTGCTGTGGAAAGCGAGCATGCTTACCAAAGAGCCACAGAGGGCCTTTACAATGAATATGTCAAAAAAATATATTTTTAAAAGAACATAAATAATAAGTTATTCATGTCAAAAAAAATTTTACAATTATAATAAAACAGTAGCACTCTGCATCAAATAATCACATATGAAGACTCACCATATTGAAAAACAAAAGATAATAAATACATTTAAATATATGGATAAATTTGTACATCAACATGTGAAAATCTCATTTAACTTATTTCTTCTTACTTCATTTCATTTAATAGTATTTTCAAGCCCTTGCCCACCAACCCCTCCTCCTTTTGTAAATGGCCTGCTGGATGAGCTATATCAACATGACTAGACAAAAATCCAAAGCCATGCTGGGGTTTGAACCTTTAAATTTTAACTTTAAAACTGACAGAGCTAGAACAGCACTTACTCTCATATAAAATTGTAATGGCTACACAATAATAAAAAAACTACATGAAACTGCTTAAGTATTTCCAATCAGCAAAAATTTTTTCTCTGTGCTGAGATTCACACTTAGAGTCAACCCACCAGACATGTTACCTTTACAACACCAGTCGCACAGCTATGCACAACCTTGCAATGCTTAAAAAAAGTTCAATATTTGCATTTGTAATTTTTGAAAATTCAAAGATTTTCAAGAAAAAATCTCTATTATCAATGTTGTACTTTTGCAACATAACTGTTAGCAATTTTCAAAAATATTGAGAGTTTACTGAAAATGAGACGTGACCCCTTTATTAGCATCTATGGCTCTATCCACGGGAAACACTGAAGAAAAAATTGAAGCTGCTTTTGAAAAATAATTTTTTTAAAAATTGCTTATATTCCATACAAAATTACTAAAAATCTACTGATATTTTCAAAAATCATATATGACCTTAAGACCGTACATAAGATCTGACTTAAAAGAACAGATTTCATTATGAGACATGTCTATCTTTAATATTATAGTTGTAGGAAATCTGAAAAACAGTTTAACTTTTGCAGTTTTCCACAAATCAGAAATGTCAGCAATAAAACCTGCACATTATTTTAAACTTACCTTATGTTCTTCGAGGGCAAAGTTAAATAAAAAAAATTACAGCTGTTTTTGGGAATATTGGAAATATTGAAGCTTCCATATAAAGTACCCCAAAAATTTAAACATCCATTTCAAAGATACAGGACTAGGTGTTCATACAAATTGCTAATGGAAAATTAGTTTTGAAGAAAATGAAATGTTTTAAGTGCCAGCGTTGACCATTCACAAACAGATCAACAGAAGTTTTGCCAATCAATTTTTCGGTGTCAGCGACCCACAAACCTTGGATTCTGACTAGAAAGACATGTTATTGGAAAACATTTACTACATAGAGGAATAGATATTATCCATTTTTTCGATACCAGGGCTCCATAATATGAGTTTTCTTCTCAAAATTTTCCGATTTCTGTTGCAGCATTACAATAGTTTCTCTACTATCTGGTACGTAGTAGTGCACGAAAGTAAAATGTTAAATTAAAAATATTTGAAGTAATTATATTTTGGTAGTGTTCTAAAAAATATTTTGCATGCCTGCTGGTGTTCCAAAACTGACACACGTGCAAAAGGATGAGAAAACCTATGATTCTTGTACTATCCTGTAACTTCATATATGAATTCCTAATGTTTTGTAAAAAATAAGTAAGCAATGGAGACACATTTTACAGAATCAAAAAGTACATAATTTAAACAATGAAATAAGATATATGAGAAGAACCTATTACGCCACTTATAGAGTTTCAAAAATAACTTCTATCTGCAAGATCTGTTTAATTGTGTGAAGCAATTCCCACATAATATATGTGGAAATTAACATCATGTTCTAAAGCAAGGAATGGTATAGAAATAGAGACCCAGAGGCAATTTTTAACTACAAACTAAATAGTTGTTATTTTGAAAAGTATTTTATTAAAATGATTGCAGTAAAAAATGTTAACTTTCAACCAACCTTTTGTTCTTTCCTTTCCTTGTTTTGATCAGCAGCAATCCATATCAGCTCTTCCTGGTTGCCTCTAGGACTGTACACTGTGGATTCTACATCAGTTACAGGAGCTGTTGAAAATTTTAACTAGCTGAGAATTAAGTATTAAAGGAAATAGTAAGGCTTGAACATAAAATATACAGAGAGGAGAGAGGTAGTGAGGGAAGAGAGAGAATTTCAATATTTTAAATTAGATTTCTTAAAAAAATTTTAATAATGTTTTAAGTTGTGTTGTTTAATGTAATTTTTCTCTTATATTTTGTAGTACATTATTACCTCAACTTTGTGTTACATTATTATCTTGATAAAGTAAATATTTGAAAGTGCATGATAGTGTTTACAATGGTCACAATGGTGCTCGGTAAGAATTTAGAAATTGTAAATGCAAAATTACAAGAGATATGCGTCCCAAATTATAGAAGGAAAAAAATTCAGAAACACAAGTAAAAGGTACAGTTATTCAATTGGTCCATACACAGAACTCTTCATTAAAAATGTAAAAACATGTAAACAAATAGCCCAATGTATAAAATTATTAATATTCCTACAGTGCAGGAAACTTAGGTGAAAAAAAAATTTAAAAGATCCATGCAAAAATAAAATGTCAACCAAATATTAACAAATGTTGAAGAGATAATTAACAAGTCACATAGTTCATCAATACACTGTCAAATATTAAAAAATCAAAACTCAAGAAATAATTGCCTCTCATCATGTCACAAATATGAACAAAAACAGAGCAAACAAACCTATTTTATTAGGCAAAAATCCAAAATTATTTTTTTATATCTTGGATGCTTCCATCTCCCCTTAAATAAATCTATAATATTATGAAACTTGGTTCGTTGGAGAGATAAATACAGAAGTTGTATGCATACAGATAGCATATGTAATGGGAATACATAGAGATATAGATAATCAAAATGGTGAAATGCTGAGAAAACCTTTATCTTTCAATTAATTATGTATCCCTAACCCCTTTAAAGATAACTGCAAATGTACTGGGTCACCAGTATCTACATCTATGATTAAGTGAGAAGAAATACTAAAATAATAAATAACAGTAGATATAACTGAAGCGAAACTTGGGTAAGGAATATGTACTAGAAAGATGAATGAGAAATAATACACAAAACATGAATAATGAAGTGGGGATCTAGATATACCTTTTTATAGATGAATTACTGGAAGCCTTGAAATCATCAAGTAAATAATACTATTTTTTTAAATACTAGAATAGCAATAGAGTAGTGGTTTTATATAATTAAAAAGCAATCTCTGAGAAAAAAATAATAATATTAAAATAAAATCATAGAGGAAGTTCTTATTTTAAATATTCAGGGAGTCATAATACAAATGGAAGAAACTTAACTAAACATTGTAGACATGTATGTATGTGAGACAATAGCCATTCAGAGTTAGGTGTGAAAAATGCTATTACAATTTTTAATTCTTATTGCCATGCCAATATTAGTGTAGGGAGATGAAAACGGAGTATTGATCCAAAGAAACAAATTCAGAATTCAAGCAAAATATATTAAAATACAAGGAAGAGGCACCTTAAGGGAATGTTGGACATCAGATTGTCAGCATTAGCAACGGATTAAACCAATAGGGATGGATGTAGGATAACCAAGTACAAAATGGGCACCAGAACAGGTTTTTTTTAACCACGTTTTAGGAAATAAGAATATGTGTGGCATTGATGTGTAAGGAAAAGGAAAACTTTCTAATACAAACCTATACATTTGGCTGGTTCCTTCAACTTAAAGTGATCATTTATAGGCATGTCCAAAAGTTCTTGAAGCAGTCTTAATTCACTCTCAAAGTCACTTCTGCAAAAACAAAATACTCATAATAAATTTTGATTCAGAGATATTTTCTATATCCACACTGTTTTAAGAAAAAAATTAAACCCATACTCTTCTTCAGGATCTTCAGGTATTCTAAGTTCATCAGATTTCCCTTTAAAATCTTCTTCTTTCAATTTTATTTGCATGTATTTCTGTCTTTCAGACTTTATATCTTCCATGATTATCTCCATCTGTTCTGTATTTTAAATAAAAAGTATTGTTAATGTCATTTTCTGAATCCAAACGGACTTCATTTTCAATCTTTTACATATATATTTTTTAAATGAGAAAATTTAAAATGAATACTACATTAACCCTTCGTTATGCACACAGAGGTCTAATAGCCACATTCTTTTGACAGATCTCAATATCTCACAGAGTAGTAGGTGTAAGTTTTCAAGATCTTCTTATATCCTACGGTAAGTCAGACATCAGTAGATCAGGGAGTTCCTCTTACCTATGGCATGCTGTGCATAGGAATGACAGATTAATGGTGTCATATGCATTTTGTAAAAGGACTTGTAGTTGTGTGTTGCTCTCACACAATACGACTACAAATCCTGCAAAATGCATACGACGCCATTGTGTTGTGTGCTGCTTTCACACCTTAGCTTACATTCATGCTTCCGAAGTTCATAAGTTTTAGAATAACATAATATACTATTCATATAATGTTCTCAATAAACATTTTGATCTCTGTAAGGTAGATGATGTAGAAAAGATACCAGAACTTCTTTTAGAAGACAATGTTGATGAATATTTCAAAGAATGTTCTGATTGTGATTCTGGTGATGTTGAAGAAAGGTGTATGGATTTAAATGCAGTCCATGAGGTAGAGAAAGAGGATTTAAAATATATGTATAATATTGTGGACAACATTCATTTTTTCTCAGGAATGCAAACATGATCAATTACTTTAAAGTTCTACACATTACATTACAAATATTTTATTATTATTATTAACTTGATTGGCCACATTGGAGCACTTGAGTCGTTCCACTTCACTTTCTACTGTTCATGGTCGACTGTCGAAGGTATCACCTTGAGGTGAGGATAAATCCTCGAGTTACAATTCTGAATGTTATTCAGAAAGGTGATAATGAGAGATGGAGGATGATGTTATGAGATAGGTGAAGGGACAATCACAAATACACAACCATGCTCGAGGCGGGACTCGAACCCGCGATCCTTCGGTCCGTGATGGCTATAGCACTACTGCCTTAGCGATCTCGGCCACCGGATCGGCATTACATTACAAGTAATAATGTAAAATTAATATTATATAACCAATGAAGATTTTCTACCATCTTCAAAATATTGGTGCAATAACCAGGAAAGTTATTTATTTAAGAAATTGCAAATAATACTCACAATGCTGAGTACATAAAGAAGTTGGATGAGCAAGTGTTACTCCAGCACTTGGAAAGAAGATCTACAACTATAAATGTGCTAAAGACAGTGAATAATACAGGAACATTAGTACGACTTACGGCTTAGCATTGATCTTGCGTGATATTCTGTTGTGTTATTCTTCATCAAAATGTAAATTAAATCATTCTTAAAATATTAGATATACACTCAAATTAATTTCTCAATAAATACACTCCTCTAACACTTCCTCAGGACCCATTAATACATTTCCTTTAGTAGGTCCCTTTAGTATAGATATATATATTAAAATATGGCATGGGTCAAATAGACCCAGGGCATTTAACCATGTTCCATAAAAAGGGCATGCCTAGCAAAGGGTTTTATTATATGGTACATTTTGTGAAGGCAATCAATGGTTATGAAACTTTAAATGAAAATGTCATTTGTAACATTAAAAAAAATTAATTTCAATTACTTTAATAGCAAGATCTTGGAAAATGAGATGCATGGAATACTATAACTAATGTCAAATTTGTAAGCTTGGTTTCATATTTTGTAAAATGTTTCTCTTTGTACCTTCTAATTTGTCTTTGGTTAGTCTGCGGAGAACCGTGTCCAATGTAGTGCTTTCAGGTTTTTGTGTTTGAGAATGCACCATTTCTGTTTGACTTTCTTCTTCCTCTTTCAGAAGCTTTTGGTATTGTTTTCTGCATTTGTCTGTAGTAAACCAATCAGATGGATGACTGGGTTCTTTGTATATTTGCATGATGTAGCTAATGAGCTCCCTGGAAACAAAATCTTTCATCACAGTGTCAACACATTAATTCCCTACCTTGGTGTCAGACTGATGTAACTATGTGTATTCTGATTCTTAATATATATTCTGAGTTATAATGTTTTTGTTTGTAATTCCATTGTATGCATCTTTGATTTATTTTATTCATGTTTTCTTTAAAAATTCTTTAACTTATTTGATTTGAATAATGAATACTCTTGTTTTTTATTTCCAAATATTTTTTGATAAGTATAATATATTGAATTTTTTGATAAAGTGCAGTCTAGTTCTGTCTTTGCATTTCTAATGAAGATAGATATTCAAGTAGTGTTAATCATGTTAACACAAGTATTAACAAATTTTGTTTTATCATTCGCATATTTTAATTTAACAGTACATTTTGTCATTGTTGCAATATTCTTACATGAGAACATTATTGAAAAACACAATTTTAAATAAGTATTTCAGAGCTCACAAACTTTTCAAGGTGAAATAAAACTCGTGATACTTCTGTGGTATTATCCCTTTCTGACATCGCTCCTTTGGATCAGAAAACTTGTCTTTGCTGATAGGTTCTGGACCATAATAGGCTGGTTCCAACAATGCTCTATTCTGCCTTCTCTGAGCACTTTGTAATATGTACATAGCCCACAGAACACTGGCTCATCATAAGTATACTTAAAATAAAATTTTCTTTTGTTCATTCTTACAATATTGTATCCAAAAATTTTTTAGAAAGTGTATGACCTCTCCATTTACATTAGTCTTTTTGTTTTTAACATTTTTGTTTCGAATTTCAGAAAATTTAAAATGTCTTAGAGACCATTTCTATAACATGATGTCTCCGTGATGACATGTGCATAATGGTAAACCATCTAATAGGTACAAAAAACTATCTACATACTTGCTCTTTTCTTCTTCTTCTTTCTTGATATTTTCTTTTTCTTCCTGAGTGAGAGTTGAATGCTTAAAACATTTGTCACATATATCTCTCCTTGGGTTGTGGCAACAGTCATCATTAAAAATTTGATGGACACACACATTCTTTCAGCTTTACACCCTTGTTCAACACATTCCTTCTTATACAATAAATAAATAACTGAATATTTAAATCTTGATGTAATTTTCCTTGTCAGATCACATTTTTGTATAATGTGTCGGAAGAAACGGAAAATGCTGGATATGGTTTGTAATTTCCTTCTTTTTGTCCTCTGGCCATTTGAGATCAGGTTCATGGTGATCTCTTTTCTCTAATATTGTGATTAACTCTTGCCTTGATTGGTGTCCTCACAAATGTAGAGAGGGAAAACATCTTGCACATTTGAATTTTTTAGTATTTTTGATCAAAAAATAATGTTTACAGTTTTTCCTTCTTTGCTCAAATACTTTCTTTTTTGTATGCACTCACCATTAAACTCGAATATTACCTTTGAAGTTCTGTAGAAAATGTAGTTCTCAGAAAGCTTTGTGAATATTTTGGCTAGCAGAATAACTGAAATAATATTACATTTTCGAACACAGAAAATTCTTTTTCTATGATCTTTCGTGACGCATCATCTTCAGTCGAAGTTGACTTACATGCTTTTCCCGCCTTTTTATTTATTCCATTTCCATTCTGTTACAGCTACAGCTGCTATCTACTTGTCTTTTCCAGTCGATTGCTCAACAGTGATTTCACTGTTATTTTCCAACAATGATTCTTTCTATTTGCTCTTCATCATTAGAATAATAAACATCACTAGCTGGTAAGTAATTAGGATCAATGTCTGATTTGACACCCACTAAAATATATAAAAATTGTTTACTTTCATTTTCAGTAACATCACTGCTATTTACTACTAGAAGAAATAGAACATTTTAGTATCACATTTAGCTTTGTGACTTAAAGAACATGTTCATTTTCGATGTGCATCAAATGTTATTACTTATTTCAATGTATTTTATACTTACATTGCTACTTATTGTTTTCATTCTCCTCTTTTTTTATTACTAATCGAATCTTTTTTTCTTCCTCTAGTCTCCCTAATCATATAATTTACTCACTTCTATAATATATTTAAGTTAATCCCTGACTGCACAACAATTAAAATTCATCCTCAACCCGTTTCTCCCTTCTCCAAAACCCATTATATCAGATATTATCAGATAAGATAAAATAAAAATATGTGGCTAAATATGATTGTTGATTGAACACAGTAAGTCAGACAGGTGCAATTACATTAACATAAGAGCAATAATATGAAATAAAGTTGTGACAAATGTAACACCTTTTCTGTTCCTGTGATTCTATTAAGATACATATGTTTGTAGATATGTCAAGGCCCAACTTCTATACTAACATACAGAGTAATAGATTTGTTTGATTCTAAGATAAAAAAAAATTATTCTCTAAGTGGTTGTGAGTACCAAATGGCAAAAATGTAGTTACATCAATCTGACACTAAGGTAGAAAATTAGTACTTCAAATTCAACAATACCTACCAGTCTTCGCCATTTATTTTGATACTGGCGGCTAAATATAATGTTTCATTCAGTGACCAAGGGTCAATGTGTGTTGTACAACTGGATGGTATCTGCACGTCTTGAAACATTTAATATATTAAGTTCAACACAATTAAGAAAATGAAAAAAACAGTAACAAGTCCAAATATCAATAGTACATAAGATGCAGTAAAAGAGGGATACATACCATCCTGAGAGATCATTGTTTTTAAAGATTTAAGTTCAGGTTATGCACAAAAATCAGATTTCTTAGGATACTGGTGTAATCACGATGTTGCCACCAGTCAAGCTGGTAGGCACTGTAATAGAAATTTAATTATTTTAATTTCTGTGCTATACAAGCAGTTCATTAGTAACTTAAAGTTTCTGAGTAAATACAGAACATTTACGAAGGCAAAACTGCAGGGTTCATTTCCAATACCACTTATAAAGGAAATCAGATAAATGCACAACACATGAAAATATACTACTGCTTTGGAATTTGCATATTGTGTTCCTGTGAGTCACTTAATACATATGGTAATGCATATGGTATACATATGGTGGTACTCTTGCTAGAATGTAGCATTTTAACATACGCTTTTTAAAAGTTATGGAACTTCATCACAATCCTTTGTATATACTTTCAATATATGAGTAAAATACAGTTTCCTCGACATTTATCAAAATTTTGAGACTTCCTTAAAATTATACCTTATTATCAGTAATGGATAAATTCTGCAATGCACTTGAACCTTGTGACTAATTTATGCCATTACCCAAGTTGTTAAGGTGCACTAATTGTTTAAAAATGTACTGCACTTCCTAGATCTACCTGTATATTAATTTCAAAGATTTTAACTCTTATAGATGCAGCAAACGTTTGTGAACATGGTTCAGTCGTCACAATTTCTCTTCAAGAAAGTCCAGATCTTTCCAGTGGTCGTCATATTTTCACATTGCTGCTCATCATATCTGTCATGTTCACATTCACATCGACCGAAACCCAAACATCCATCAACAAATTTTCAACACTTTTTAATCAAATAACATCAAAACCAGCATAAACAAATTATGCACAAGTGACCGTAACAACAAACAAATAGTATTAATATAAAAATATGGTGCCAATCTCGGAACGCAAGTGCACAGGTTTACCAATATTCCGATCATCCTATAGACTTCTTCAGGGCAAATGCTTCAAAATGGCCGGCGCGCGGATTTTAAATATCCTCTAGGTGTCTGGACAGTCGAATGCATGTAAGTGAAAACTACGACTTAAACCATTATAATTGTTTCCACATTTGGTCTTAATATTACTTTAACCCTAGAAATACCAAGCTTTAAAATGTCCCATGCATTATAAAGTGAGCGTCCCTCCGGAGTCCACTGTTTACAATTTTATTGTATTTATGGTTTTTTAGGAGTTAGTAATGTCAGGAAATAACCTATGGGTTAAGTGTGGTTCATTAACCCGAACTTGTTTCCTTCGAACCCGTCAAAGCGTAATGTCACCTGCAGGTGACGCATAATAATTTCGTTTTCCTTTTGCCCAGTCTTTACTTTTGAATGAGGTTTCTATTGTAGATTGGTAAATACAGTTCAGAGAATGAGATAAGACCAAAAAATGTTGCCATGTTCTCAGTAGAGCGATAAAATTATCAATATTGTGGAAGCGGAAAGTGATCTTGCGCAAATTAGTGAATTTTGACGAGAAAAAATTATAAAGAAAGATAATATATTTCATTTTAAAAACTTTGGTCTCTTTGTGAAACATCAATTAAACAATTCATATTATCAATATCATGAATTTGCTGTATTGGCGTGCAGTGTTACGTCAAAACTACCAAGTGTCACTTACAGGTGACTTTGGGCACATGCACTCCTGTTCGCGTACATTCACGTACTTCTGAAGTAACGGTCATTAGTTTGAACGCATTGAAACATTACCATATCCAAATAATTTGTTTTATTTTATAAATTGTCTTTGCAAAAAGTACTAGTGTTTGGAAGAAAAAAACTGATGAGTTGATAGATGACATAACGATTTTTCCTTCTGAAGAAGAACTTCTCTCGGACGAAGAAAGTGGGGATGATATTGTAAAAGTGAATCATCTTTCAGATTTGATGTTGAGATCGAGAGGACACGTAAATCTGACCTCAGCACTTAATGAACTGCATCAATCAGTTCTTCCAACAAAACAACAAAACTCTTGCTCTTCCATAAAAACTAAGAAACAGAAATATTCAAATAAAAGTTGTAATCATAATGGCATGATGATAAATGTCCTTTTTCTCTAGTTTAGTACGTGGTGACAAAGATAAAAAAAGGGAAAACATGATGAGCTCACACTGAATCAATATTGAAATACTGAGAGATTTGTACCAAAAGGTTAATACTATAATTAATTACAGGAAAAAGGATGCTAAATGCTCAAGCGCTTGTGGTAATTTACAAGGAAATAATGGAAAATCAAACTTTGCCACCTGCACCAGTTGTAACGAGGTGGGGTACTTGATTGAAAGAAGCATTAGTTTACGCTAACAACTGGATTAAATACAGCCCAGAAATATGCCTCAACGAAAATGATACTCAGTGTGACAAGACAGTAGACAACATTTTGAAAACAGGTAATTTTATACAACAGTTAACCTTCATAATCGTTTTTGAATGGACATCTTAAAAAGTTGGAAGCAAGGGGGAATGGAATTGGAGTACTTGTTGTAAAAAAAAGTGGGAAAAAAGTTCATTCTAATCCAGGAGAAGTAGGAAGTAAATTAAATGAAAACCTATGACATTGGAAATAAATTCAAAGGATTGGAAACATTGAGAAACATTGTTAGAGGTTTATGTGGTCTTGTAATAATCTGACAGATCCAAAGATTTCGAGCAGCTTTAAATTTGAACCCACCACTAGCGTGTCTAGGATGTTCATTGACAAAAACATTCTCATAAATTGCCATCATTCATTTAATAAAATAACTTTAAATGTATTTGTTTGTTAATATAAATAATAAAATATGTAATAAGTTAAACCTTTTTTTTTAATTTTATTACTTTATTTATTTTGGTATACATACGTGATAGTAAATTTGTTTTCACATCTCATCATGTAATTGAACTGAAAAATAATTTATATTTATTTTAGTAGGTATTTGGGTTCGTTAGGTACTGTTATTACATAATATCACTCATTTTAAGTGCATATCTTACATTTTTATTGCATATTTTATGCACATATATTAAGTTTTGACAGCATATTGTGACATTTAATACTGCATAAAAATCCGATCTCTATACATGACCATACGAGACAGAGATAAAAAATTGCCCTGAATCCATAAAACTCATTGATTTACATTAATATTATCATAAATTGTCTAAGAACATTAAAAATATTGAACAGAATGACAATACAGGAGTCTAAAACTTTTTAATTATTTTCACTTGAAAAATAATTTCTTAACAGTAGAAACTTTCTGATTTTAAGACACTTTGAAGGGAAAGATATTACATATTACTGTCACATAAATAGCAAAATTATTTATAGAATGCCATGGGTATAAACTAGGGTCATATGACATTTGTGCTGATGTTAGGGTTATTCATCAAATCTTATTCGAAACCACTGTGTCTGAGGAAGTGCCCAAGCCTGTTCCTTATGACTGGAGTCCATTATGTCAGCTGCTGAGTCATCATCAAGTTGTGCCAAAAGTGCCTGTTCGCACCCAGTGCCTATGTGACCCAAACAGCTCAAACCCATGGCGTCAAATATAAAGAATTTTGCCATTTTCATATTGTGACATTACATACTATTTTACAAAAGTATATTGACAATAATAAAGAAGGCATTTTTTAATGAATTGATCAAACTTTTGCAAATCCTAAAATGATGAGAAACTTATTTGTGCATTAAATTCTTTAACAACTTTATTAAATGAAAGCAGAAGTAAAGGCATTCAATGTATGATTAATAACACCAAAATATTCACATTATTTTGGTGTTTCTTATATTCTTGAATTCTTGGAAATGAATTATTTGAATGTTTGGAAAAAGAAATTTGTGTGCGACTTATTCTCATAAAATAGAGTTTTGTTGATGGTGCTTACTATTGTAAGCTGTGAAATTTTGATAACAGTTTGAAACTTTTCTGGTGTAAAACAAAATGTATTTGCATTTCATTGCTGTGCAGTTGTAGTATATATTTGGGTGTTATGTTATATTACAGACAAATATGCACACTGCCTGTTATGCAGTTGCATTATGTATTATTCCTTCCAGTGAAGTGTGCCCTAGCAGTACAATTTGGATACCGTTATGTCTTCTATTGCCCAGGAATATATTGGATTAACGTAGAAGCAAAGAATGAATTATCATTTACTCAAAGTACATTGAAATGGAGTAGATGCCAATGAGCAAGTTATTTCAATTTCATGAGCTAGTTTCAATGGCTTTGTTGAACAGCTTATGCCACTCAGGAGAAAAGTTAACCAGAAAGTTTACTTAATTGATATTGTTCAGTTTCTTGTGTGATACGTGTGGTCAGTGGGAGACACTTTTAAGCTGTAAAAAGAGTGAAAACATTCACAAAGAGAAATATTTGAACTGTTTTTTATCTACAGGCCTATTGTTAACTTTATTAATTGGAATGTTATTTTTGCACACTGAAGATATAATATCAAAGAAATTTATACAAAATATTAATTAGATCGCTGGTGAGGTAGATACCATTTTTATTATGATCATAAGCTGAATAAAAAGTATTGATACCAGACAATATCTTTTTTTATTTATTATACAAAATACTTAAAATAAGTGTTTTTTTCTTACACATAACTCCAAATTGTCAGTATAATAGGATTTTTTTTGCTATGCTTATTTATTGCTTTACTATATTTATCTATTGTGTTTCAAAAATGATGAGTAAATTGACTTTTATTTTGCTGCTTTAAGTGGAATCATTAATAAGTATTATATATTGTTAATTGTACTTTGACATACTAGTTCCAAGTACCTATTTCAACTTCTGACTTCCACATCAAGGGATTCGAGATTGTCTGATCAATATTGAATTTAGTGTCTTTCTGCACTCTTTGTTTGATTTTTCAGTTTTATTTCTACACAGTATTATGTATAAAATAAAAGATTTTATTTTATCTCGATTCTTTTTTAGTTGTAATGAAGCCCACAAGAACTATTTTTGAATGTTTGAGACTCCAAACTGAAATTAAATTATAATTTAATTATAAAGATTTCTCCCCTGCTTTGCATCTATATACAACCAAAAAGAATTGTTGTAATGATTGGTCAGTGAACAAATTTAACCGAAGGCAACTTACACATGTCAAGCAAGTCAGCTAAATTCCTTTGTTCTCAGCCGCCTCTTTTGTCACATCTGAATAAGATATCAAAATACTATATTTCGACTTGTAGGCGAAAAAGGAAATTATCTTCCTGCCTGGAAACAACATCAATCAAAAAAACCTTATGGTACACATTACATTCGCCATTGTCTACATAATTAATACAAAAGAAAATTTACAAGGTATTTACAAACTAATTGCTTACTCACACATAACATACCTATAGCATTTGCCGTCGACGATATAACTGAATGTAGCAGTAAAGCTTCCTAAATATCATAAGTTCGAAACTCAATAAATTTATATACAATATATTTTCAACCAGATAAATAGTAAAATGGCTGTTTAGTCACTACGATTCAATCTTACTTTGCCAACAATGCCAAAAGCAATTGTCACTGCTGCCAACAATATACTCTTAAGGAGAAAACCGCGAAAGTCCGAAGGTAATGTTCGAGGAATACTACGGAATCGTCGTCGTTTATGGAATCGTCGTCGAATTTAGAATTGTTGAAAACATTTTGGAATAAGCTTAAAGAATAGTTGAGCCGTAATAAGGAAATCAATATGCAATTATGAAAATACTACTAAAAAGAAAATGTTAAACAACAATCCTTATTTCAAAACAAATAATGCTTATTAATAACAATGAACAATTTTTATTTGGAAATAGCATGAAATAAGAACAGATGAAATACTGAAATTGAGTGCTTCCGAAAATATTGGCTGCACTGGCAGCGACTTGAAACGTCACAGACTGGCTACGGGGGCTCAATGGCAGCATTGCCGTTGCCTACGCAACGTCTCTTATCGGAAGGTCGTTGTGTTCGAGCTACACAAGCCACTTACCAGGTCGAATTCAACCACGGCTCGGAGAAAAAAATCTAGCAGCCCGCTGCTTGAGGTAGTTCCACACGATTTCTTTGGTAAATATCAAAAGAACGCTGGAGCAGAACCTTATTACATGGGTCGCGGTCCGCGCGCATTGTTGCCATTTTCATCCTTCCCCCTTCTCTTCCATTGAACAAATTCACTATACTTTACACCATTCTTCTTGGTGCTTGACAGTTAGGCCTTGGTAGGGAAACTTTGACGTGTCTTGCTGGCCTGGCCATGTCCGCACTGCGTGATCTTTCGCAGTCAAATCTAATGTTTTTTTAATAATTTTCAGTCCGATATTATACGCGCGTTTTCTTGAGACCTGGATGCACTGTTTCCTCTGCTTTACCACAGTTCGTTGAATTAATGACAAAAGATAGTAACGAGCTCTGGTGGCAAAAATATGGTATTAGAAGTGTTAGCTTCCGTGTAACAGAAACTATTTTGTTTCGGAAAAGACCTGTAGAATTTATATAATAGTTCTATCGTCGAAATAAACTAACCCTCCACTCAGCTCGCATGTAGTAAAATGAGGGCCCAAGAAAACGGATATGAATAATGGCTGTTCTGTCTGGCTTCGTTTCGAGTTGATGGCAACAAGGGTAGTATACGTCAGTGGAAAAACTGAAGATATTGTGTAACTATAAAATCACTGTCGATGTCATCACGTCTCTCGAACATCAAGAACAAATACGTCTGGTGATTTCCACACATGTGCGTGATCTTGACTGTCTGAGTGACACCACGTCGAAGGCTGTGTTGCCAACGTTTCGACCATCTTGTCGTGGTCTTCCTCAGGCTTCACCAGCCCTGAGGAAGACCACGACATGATGGTCGAAACGTCGGCAACAAAGCCTTCGACGCGGCACCACCCGGACAGCCAAGATCACGCACATGACTCTGGCCGCGGAAGCCCACGACTTCATTTCAACGTTGGAAAATGAGTCGAGAACTTACAGCTAATTCCGGCTGCGGTGATTCTCTAGTAAAGTGCAAGGAAACTCGTAAACAGATGTTTAGACCGGCGCGCACACACCTTTCAGCAAGGGAACACCGCCATCTCCCGGTATATAACATACACTACACTCACGGAACTTACGATAATAGAAGTTTCTAAATCAACGAAAGCGAACAGGCTTAGTGTTTGCCACCTACTTCTTCCTTGGCGAGAATTTAAATTACCGCTATATTATTAGCCCACGCATCATATGTTGGGATCCCACGGAATTTTAAAATATGATTTTAACATCACGCACAACTCACTGTATGTTGACTGGCTGTATGAAAGTCCCTTAGCTTCTCTAATACATTTGGAACGCCACGGACATAAGTCAGAGATAAGAAAAATGTTTCTTACGGCCGTCTTGTTGTGACAACATACCGGCACATTCTATTCGACATATCTCGGTTATTATTCTTTACTATGATCCTCAGCTCTTACCTTTTCCAGCCTCGCCTGAGATGATTGGTGTTCATGAAAGAGTGACAATTTTTATATTTGAATGTTTATTGTACGTAGGATGTTATGAATATATCCATAATTCTGGAAATGTTTTATTCATAGTACATTCTAGCTCAATGGACCGGCACGACCAGACGTGACCTCTTCATCGAGTTTCTAACTTCAGTCACCATACAATTCACTATGGAAGTGGAAAATTAAAACCAATTGATCAATTTCTTTGGCCTATCCATATGTAGGGTAGACAGCAAACACATTTGCAGTGTTTTTGGACCACCCACGCATACACAGACACTATCATCTACAACACATCCCAACATCCATCTGCTCACACATACCTTGCTTTCCATGTTATGATTCACGCACTTATCAGCGTACTCCACCCACAAGACGATTTTGAAAAAACAAACATCAAATGTATAGCTACCGCCAATGGTTAGAGTTCAACTCTCATTGTCGAACTCACTCTACGCCGCAAATTAATTAACAACTAATGGTGTTACAACAGGACATAAATTTTCGCATTAATTGTAACTTCCCCGTAATATACATAGGAAGCTAAATTAAACATATCAGACGTGATCATGAACATTTTTTCAGAAAATATTTACATACGAAAACTATGCAACAAGACTTTTATCGTCTCAACATCAACCAGATAAGTGTTTTCAACTAGCAAACATATTTTATGCACCGTGACTCGAATTCTGGTCTTCCGAATTAACTCACCGTGTGCCTTACTTCTACACAAAGCAAAGGCTCTGACGTACCAACTCAGGCGGACACTCACTGGTTTCAACTGACCAAACCCCTGGCCATAATTAGGAGCTATGTATAAACCCCCTAGGAAAATGTATTATGTTTTTTGTTATAGCTGATTACGAATTTGAAGTCAAAATTGGAAAATCCAAAACAGAAGTACCAATATGGCGGATCCAATAGTTAAAAATCAGGCGGGTTCACGTGAAATTGTGTATTTAAGAATTTTAGATTAAGCATTGAATTTAAGCATTTCTGATTAGGAAATTGACGTCAAAATTGAAAAATTAAAAATCACAGATCCAATATCGTGGGTCGAATATCTGCCAAGTAAGCGGTTTTGTCTGAAAATAAGTAGTAATGTTTCAGGTGCACAAATTTGATACGAACATTGAGTTTAAATGGTAATGTTTATTTATTAAACATAATGATTATTAAAAATTTTCAGACAAAGGATGGGAAAGGTTGAAAACTTCAGGCGGCAACATTTTGCCTTTCACTGCTTTATTGTCTTGTAAACTTGAAATCACTGGGTCTCAATATATCAGAAGGCGATAAAAGTCTTCTGGCATAGTTTTCGTATGTAAATATTTTCTGAAAAATGTTCACTATAACGTCTGATATCTTTTATTTAGCTTCCTGTGTATCTTCTGATAACTTCCCAATTGGCAACGGACAAGATTAAATTATTGCGTACCCATGAATTAAAATCTCATGAAGCGATGTCGGTAGAGGGTGCCACAGATACATGCCGTATTACAACCTCCAAAATGTACAATTCATATTTTTGAATATCAACCCACAGCCCACTTGAGGTAGCTTGCAACAGTATCTTTTCATCCACTCTTAAAATGCTTGCTGCTGTCGGCTCATTGTCAAAAAAATTAATGGCTTCCGTTGTTGGTTGTACCTGACCCGGTTTGGGTATATCGATTCGCATAACGTACTTAAGTATGAAATCATCTTGTATTTTCGCTTTTCGTGATGCACAATTTTTATTCTGATCTGCGGAACGCGCTTTCCACTTTTTCTCGGTGTTATCACCGAATTTGTGGGATAGGTGTAGAAGTCATAAATTTTATCCACGCACGTAGCGCTGATACACCAAAAGAAGGGTTATTGTCATTGATTTCTTTATTAACCATTGTTTCCATGTTATTAAAATCCTTTGATGTATACTTGCATATGTAACAACGCATAGAGGATACAGCATCACTTATGACATTTTTTACTTTCCCGTCAATCTTCGTAAATACCAACTCGTATTTTATTTGTACACGACATTGTTAAATTTGTACATTTGCACACGACTTATTTATTGAACAGATTTTGTTTATGACAAATTTCTATATCTTTAATTTTGTAGTTTTGAAATGTTTAAATTTTGCAATTTCGAAAATATAGTGCCGGATATGAGAACAACATCACTTTTTTACAGTCTTGTAATACATACGAGGAGAATAATGAAAGAAAAAATTGGAGACATTTACTACAGGTTTAAATTTTAAAAAATGCCTGTATTTCACGCAAAATTACGCAAAAACTATTCATATTCTCTAAAAATTGGATATAACCTTATTTCACATTACCTTCGAAGAACAGATTCTATTAAGGAAAAATTTCTATCTTCAATATTGCAGTTGTATGAAGACGGCGAAAAATGGAACTTTCGCAATTTTCAAAAAGTTAGAAATTTTAACGAAAACGAGACATATGCTTTTAAGCGTCTACTCAATCCGATGAAAAAGTCAATCAAAAAATTTGGATACATTTTTTAGAAAAATTTCAAAACGTTTTTGAAGCTTCACGTAAAGTACCCTAAAATTAAAATATTCATTTAAAACACCCAAATACGCGAGTTCGTTTAGGAATATAGGAGTACATCAATTTTGTAGAAAATCGGTTGAACGGTTTAAGGACTCACAAAACACGTATTCTGACTACACAATGTCACCTCTCGGGTTTTTAGTAGGCCGGTGGCCGTCAGAGAAAGTAAGTCAGGGTAAGACCGTCCGTTTATTTGTTCAAGGAGCATGGACTGTTAAAATTCTGGCCAATATTTCATAATCGCAGGGGCAGAATATGCAACCAACACGTTTATACGCGACGGTGCGGCGGGTTGCCTAGGCGCGTCTGCACACGAGCCCTCGAGATGACAGAGCCAGTAATCATAAACGCGAGTAATCGACAATGCCACCACATGTCCGATTTAGTTCAAACCGTTCTCTAAATTCTCCCGATACTAATAAGAACAAAGTGTGTAAATATCAGCAAAATCTTTAGAGTAGTTTTACGCCTACATGCGACAAACATAGTACATTCTCTTTTAGTTATATTTAGATTACATACCACTTAATGTTAAATACATAGTATAAACAATTTTGTCTTATTTTATGGGTTAATTTTATGGATTCGAAAAAATGCCCTCTCCATATCACTAATAATTTTGGATCACAAAATATCATAAAATGTGTTAATAGTTCCATTATTTTCTCTAGTCACTTGTCTTGCTTAGCTTGCATCTGCCGTGTTCAACACCGTCTCTGTTTTGAGAACATGACTGTTGAAGATTAAAGCAATTTTGAGAGAATGCAATATAAGTTCTTGAAGTTCATCTTTAGGATAATTTGAAAGTTGGTTGCTTTATTCTTCGTTGCATGAAAGGCATGGCTAGCTCCAATCCAATTGATGAAGATACTGAAGTCGGTTTTTGGGATTACTTCCCTTTGCCCCACAACAAAATCCCCAGATTATGTAGGCATTTATACCAGATACATCCAAGAGACCATAACATTGCTAATGGCCATCTACATGTTTGTCTACTGCATATATAATTTTTGCACATTTGATCAAATGAATCTATACCACCTTTCGTTTCATTGTAATATTTTATTACTTCTGGCTTGTTACTGTTGGAAAATTTAGTACATAATACATGGTTGAATCGAGAAGAACTACTTTCCCTCGTTTGGGTCAGAACGGTAAAGTTGTAACTTGTTATGTGAATCATACAGAAAGAGTGATATTTTGGCCCGATGTCCTTTGATTGCAAGGTGTTCTTGGGGGTATTTTACAGCTTGTTCCTTCGTACAGTTCCAACCATTGTAAGGCCATATTGTTGCATTGCTAGGTCAAGCTAGAGGTCAAGAAGAATAAATTAGTGGTGTTGCCAAAGCACATACTTTCTTGCAGTTTCAATAATCTCTACAACATTACACTACTACATAACCAGGAAAAGTGTTGTCAAGCAGCGAATTATTTTTCCGCCCCGAGACTCGAACTCAGTTTCTTAGAGTTAATGCGCCGGTACTCATACCACTACGCCACAGAAACGCTGAATGGTTCGAACTCTGACAAAGGTATAAAAAGGTAAATGCCCGATTTACGCAGAGAAAATGTGAAAAGACAAGGAGGTTAAAAGTTTGAAATTAGAAAATCACATACACACTTCAAATTTATTTATCCTAATTGATTGTATTTGTTAGTAGAATGCTTCAAATAATTTTCAATTAAGTTTTTTCAATTTTCAGTACTTTTGTTCTGCAAGACGAATTGTCACAAATAACTATTCCTGAGCGACGCTCGAACAAGCCGACCTTGCCTCTGAAGCACTGAGACAATGCACATAATTTAACGAACCTCAGCCACCAGGATCGTACAGGGATAAGACACTCCTACGATACCATAAAAGATTCGTGTTTCAGTTGCAGTATCAGGCAGCGGAAAAATTATGAAAATGTAAAATAAATGTCCTTTGGGCAGAAAAATATTGCAGCTCGGCAAGCATAACTCGACGCGGTAAATAATTTTTGCTGGTTAAAAGCAACAGAGAATTGTGAATAATAGCCCTCGAAACAGCGGCCCTTCTCCACGAAACGCTGAGATCAAACTCGACATTTAACAACTTCGGCCAACCGGGTTAACCAGTGTTCAAGCTTGCACATCCATCGCAGGCAAGTGGATCAGTTTGTATGCAACACCATTTGTTAGTGTCGATCTATCTCACTACAATGTTGAATAGCTTATTTTTTTATTCTATATCACTCAATAGGCTTTTGTTTTTCTATACAAGCTTTATTAATTTGTTTAAACTAAAATTTAGAGAATGTATTTCAAAGTTAGCTTCATATTTGCACGGTTTGTGTTTCCATGTGCTTTGCCTAGTCCTTTTTTCACAGTTTTTGTAATCTTTATTCCTAATGTTCATCACAAATGCATATTACATTGTTAAAAATTAGTTTAATTAATGTAATAAGCTCCAGTTAACTGATTATTATAATTTGTGTGAAGTGGTGTAAGGTACCCCTGGTCAGAGGTACAACATAGTGTTGCAAACTAAATACATTTTAAAAATCAAGCAAGTCCATTTTTTTCTTTCAAGAATTAATTTCAACCATCTTTAATATTAATTTCAGATCATGAAAAAATAATATTTTACAGACAACATTTAGGTGATAATTTTAAAACCTTAAACAAGTTCATAAATATAAAACTGAAGGAGGAAAAAAATTAAGTAAGAAAAGTGGTGAAAGGTACACCACCTTCACCTACAGTATTAATTTTAATTATACAATCAAATATATTTTAAAAATTGAATGGCCTTGACGAATTGAATGGACAACCTATTTTGTTATTCAAATATTCATGTAATTTTGTTTTCTTGTTTTCTGATAATTTTGATCTTGTGATGATGAGTTCAAATTCTAATATACATTCTTATTCATTTATGGTAAAATTTAACATTTTCTTTATTGTTAAATAATATAATAATAAGTAATCAAAATATTTACTTGTGTGTATGTTATATCATAATAAAATCAAACTACCACTACAAATAAGAAAAATGCGCAATTTGGGACCAGAGACAAAATAGCATTTTTACACAACGTAAATTTTTCATTAATTTAATTTTTAATTTCGTTTATAATATTTCGTTCTTATGGGGGGAAGATCTTTCTGAATGGTTCTAATGATTCTTTTTTTTCTTCAGAGGAAATTTTACTTTTTTTGGATTATCACTTTCAAGTTTTCACAAATGTCCTCTACTATCTAGTTCATTTTTCATTTATTTTTAATCGTTTTCAGTATATTAGTTTGTAGATATCACTTTGAAGATGTATGTAGACTACTCTGTTTTCAGCATTATGTTTAAAATAACATTTTGGCCAAAGAATTTATTTTGTGAACAAACATTTATATGTGATACCACAATAATTTAAGTAAAATTTTACATACTTTTTATATTTTTTGAATAACAAAATAATAATGATTTTATGGTACTTCGCAGAAACAATAATTTTAATCAAAAACATTATGTGACTTGCAAATGGAGTTGAATTTCGTTAGAATAGATTAAGTGCAAAAAGAAGCACATTTTAAGATATGCAAGTAAATATGTTCTTGAAAGACATGTGCCTTGAAAATTCGCAGTACGTTGTTTTCTTCTAATAAGAAAACTTTTAACAAATAATATTGTAGCATTTTGCTACTAGCTAGTTATAAATTTCCTCTCCATCATCAACTTTTGTTGTCTTTTTCCAACTCATAGGTGCATTTCAAAAAATTATATCAATTGGATGATATTCACCTAAAATAAATTTTGAAATGTAATTTTCCAGTGATTTTGAATAATATTTGTATGTTTTGGTACAATGCGAGTATTGGATGTTGCTAACGAACATTGACATTTTGAACTTATGATTACTTTGAAATTAAACACATTAGAAGGCGGAGAATCTCTGGGAGATTCATATTCTTTTTCTTTCTGGACAGTGGTACAAATTTTTGAAAACATTAAAAGCATGAATGATTTTATTGAAGCATTCTGTATTCTGCAAGTCAAACTAAAACTAGTGGTGCTTCAGAATGGCACAGAATTTCTCGTACTAGTTAGTTTTCTAATTTCTCTTTTCTGGGCTAGATTTTTGGTCTTGTCCCATTCTCTTGAAAGCTGTCATCTATTGCCGCCCAAAGTGCATTTTTTCATATTTTCTCAATTTTTCGGTTTTCTAATGATAGAACCGAAATAATACTTAAAGAATATCACAGAAGAGGAAAACCTCGTCGTATATATGGAAATTTTTGTTGAACAATTTTTAAGAAAACATTGTTTAACCGTTATTTAAAGCGAAATTTGAAGCCCTTTTTCAGAGAAAACTTTGGATATTTGGAGAAACTTTTTTGAAAGTCATTCAAAGAACTTCCACTCACAACTGCAATAATGTAATCAAACAGCTGGAAATATGCCTATTAATGTGGCGAGAGATATATAAAGAATATACGTTTGCATAATTAAAAAAAAACAACAGATTATATCAAATTGACGTTAAGTCATCTAATACAGTGCATTTAGCTCTATCTGTATTTGTGTGTTTCTGAAAATACGAAATTTTGAGCTCATTTTCACAGAAAACTTTTGAGTTTGCTAGAAATTTTATAACATCTTTTAAAGCACATGTACTCATAAATGCAATAATGTATACAAATTGCCACTAATGTAAACATTAAACGCTTGATTTAGCACTTAAATTTAGCGCTATCCTCATCAGATCAAAATATATTAACTCTACAATTCATTTCAATTTTGAATTTCTGTAGCTAATCTATTGTGAATTTCAAAACATATACACAATATATTCGAAAACAAAGAATAGTAAATTCATTTACACAATAGAGAAAATGTAAGTATCCCATCCCATAATTATCCCATTGGTGGAGTACCTTTTTCAACAATTCTCAATATTGCTTGCACTGCCATCTTACTTTCTCAGCCATAGCATACATTACTGAGTAATGTAAAAATCATCATTATATCTTCATAAATATCAAAGCAAAATAGTTTCAATCAAAATCAAAGCAAAATAGTTTGTGGTTTATTGTCTGTTATTGATATTGTTTTTTTCAAGATTATAATTTCTCTCGATGTAACAATATTTCTTTAACAAATAGTTTTATTCTTATTCTCAGCACAAAATTTACTACTAGGTGAATTGGGTACTAGATTAGGAGTGGCAATACTTCTTTTTATAAAAATAAAATATTTACCAGTATTTTTAACTCAAAAAGTGAGCAACGATTTAATTTACTTTCCTATTAAAAATTTTCATCTGATAGCAATTCATCTGATCAAAGTGCAGTAGAAATTAGGCTTGTGTGCCATGCACAACCGACAATTCTAGTTTCAATACAATACAGCCCTAATTTCAACAGCACTTCTTCATAATTAGAATACAAAATTCTTTATTCAGACACAGAACATAAATGTCAAATGGCATCATTCACACCAAACACAATTTCTTATAACTTTGTATAGGTACACTTTCTTTAAATCTACAAATTAGCACTAATTTATGGATTTTAATTTCTGCATGTCTTAATTCCAGTTAAATATGTGAATTATCTTAAATTTGAAAACTTAATTTTCTTTTTTAAAGAGTAGCCTATGTATGATGTTTTCTCATAAATGAAATGCTATTCCCATTTAAACCTTATATTTCTCAAGATATTGTACATAAGTGTAACCTAGCAGTCCTTCCAAAAAATATAATAACACAAAGTAACTCTTTTTACTTGCCTGAATCACTTTAAAGGAAACTAGTTCATAGTCTCTCAACCTACAAAAACTGTAGGCCAATTCTCATGTTAAATACAAGACGTAAAATTTTCCAAAAATATATAACACAAAAACTGACCAATTACATGGAAAAATGTAAAATAATAGATAGCAACCAATTTGCATAAGAGAAAAACAAAATAACCATAGACTTATTGGAAAATCTAGTAGAATTATTAAATGAAAAATGTGGTGTGATAGCATTAAGCATTGACTTGTCAAAAGATTATGATGTGATAAGACATAAAAAGATGTTAGATGCACTGGAAAATGTAGAGTCAGAGGCAATATTTAACAGTTATTTAAACACTATCTAGAAGGAAGATCATTTAGGGTGAAAATAGATAACACTTAACACACTAATAAAAGGCGGAAGTGGAGTTACAGGAAGAATTTGGAATATTCCAAAAATGGGGCCATGATAAAGGTCTAATAATAAATGAGAAAAAGACTAAAAAAATTGCATATCACTGATCCAAAAATCCATTCCACTGCTCTAAAAATTGCAAGAGCACAAATTATAATATTCTTTCAAAAATCTGACTGCGACAAAGAGTTTTAAAACTGTCAATGTAATAGTATAATTAATTCTGTAAACAAATTGAAGTATCTAGGCTTAACTTTTTATCAAACTCTGAGCTGGAGGGACCAGATTTTGGAATTAAGCAAGAAAATAAGAACATGTGTTTGGAAACTAATAAGAATTAAAGACTTTTTATCTTATAAAATTTTTAAATTAGTCCACTTCTCATTAATAGATTCTCTGATCAGGCTTGGAATTAGAGTGTGAAGGGCTGCATCATTCCATACTGCTACTTTTCCGTACCATAGGGTTACCAGATAGGACGGAATTCCGCCGGAACTATAGAAGTACTCCATCTCCAGGAGGAAAAATTGACTTCGCGGAATTCATCACATAGGGTGGAATATTACCTTTTCAGAAGTAATTTCACTAGTAGTTTGAAACTTATCATTAAGCTTGCGAGTCGCGCATCGATGGGCGGATTTATGAGAAAAGTTTCAAACCTCGAGTAGAATTCGGTTACACTTTTTCACGAATAAAAGTCATAATTCGATTAAATAGTTTGATCATAATGTTAAAACAAAACTTGATGGGATCTTTCAGACGCTATATTGATTACTGCGGTATCCTTCATGGAAGGAATATTTATTTTCCAAAACAGTTGAATGTCATCTGCGGTAAGAAGATTGCAAAACATTCACTCGTGTACTTTTTGATTTTAGGCTCCCGTGATTGGTTTATTTATATTTACATAACCAGCTTATTATAAAACGCTATTGGCCGGATTGAGACTAGTAACTCAAGAGTGGATTATTCAATGAGATTGTGATATCTGTTTTCACGTAGAAATTGTTCTGTTATTGTTTTATGTCTTGTTTTGTTGCCCGCGAGTTTAATTATTTCTCGCATATAATTATCATCAATTTTTTATTCATGACGTAACAGTTCACGAAAATATCGCTAAGAAAATATATTGTAATTACGAGCGTTTTACCAATGAACTTGTAGATGCATTGAAATCTTCAAAAACACGCATGTGTGAGCTACTCCGGCGCACCTGTTTTTGCTCGTTTTGCGCAGCATCAGTTTACGTCACGAACCACGTGACCACAGTACAGGTATTACTCGGGCAACTTTTCTTGAACGATGGATTGGCGATTTCGGGTGGAGTGGGGGTATTAGTTACAAAGTAGGCCACTAGAGTATTTTAAGTAATGCCAACGTGTGTGAAGTGAAAGTCAAAACTGCATCTTGTGCTTAACTTTTTCGGGAGTTTTAGGTGACTCCCTGGAATGACCTGGACCTGACTCAGCCATTTCTTTCGATATTGGCAATAAACCTCAACAGGGGTTCTGCACTATTGAAGCAACTGGCTTTGACTAGCTTCTGTTTCGCGCCAACGAAGTTTTAATGCTTGGAAGGTTGTCATCAGTGCCCGCTGCTAGCTTTTGCGTTCAACTGTTTCTTGCACAAGGGAGGGGCTCAAGGACATCAATTAAGAAAAGTTGCGCGAGTAATACTTAGTTTGGAAAGACATGACGCTGGCCACCATGTTGCACACAGAGCGAGAAGAGTAGAGAAACATATTGAAAATGTCACAAAGTGACAATTTTCAATGATAACGAAAAAAATAACAGAATGCGTCTTCCTTTTCACCATATACGTTTTGTGAGTCACCCAACACGCTTTTTACATGCTAGAAACTCCCTCAAAAACAGAATTTTGCAGAGATATTTCTTATAATCTCCTGAATGTGGGTGGATCCGCAAACAAACGAGCAGTTCGCCCCCAGGGGAGTGAGACGCATCGAATGAAACCTCATTTGCCTCGATTGGCCGAAAGGGGTCTAACCGTGCCGTGGCCGAAAGGGGCTAACGTGCGTGCTGAAAGGGGTCTAACCGTGCGTGGCCGAAAGGGGTCTAACCGTGCCGTGGCGAAAGGGGCTCTACGTGCGTGGCCCGAAGGGGTCTAACGCGCGTGGCCGAAGGGGTCTAACCCGTCGCGTGGCCCGAAAGGGGTCTAACCGTGCCGTCGGCCGAAAGGGGTTAACCGTGCCGTGCCGAAAGGGGTCTAACGTGCCGTGGCGAAAGGGGGTCTAAGTGCCCGTGGCGAAGGGGTCTAAACGTGCGTGGCCGAAAGGGGTCTAACCATGCCGTGGTCGAAAGGGGTCTAACCGTGAGTGGCAGTCTAACCGAAGAAATGCAAGTACTCGATTACCACTAGGAATGAAATAACTCAATAACGCGTAATAACTCCGATAATATCAAACTCGATAACCCGAAAAATTCCTATTCTACACACACACTATGTTAGATTCTTGTAAGTTGTTTAGTCTTCGTTCAAATTTGGCTGGGATAAATATATTTTTTAACTTAAATTAACTAGAACGTCTACATGATCAATTCAAAACATCATCGTCATTCTTTAGATAGGATATTTAAAAAACGAAAAATCAATTATTTCTTAGGGGACATCTGCAGGACCTACAATAAGGACTCTCCACGAGGGTGCAGGCAATTGAAATATTAAAAGACCCATTGTTTATTGCAGATCAATTCTAAACCCTGAATATCAAAGTTTTGTCTAAACTGTTTTCTTTTTATTTGTGATATATATTATATACTATACATATACTACTACTATATATTATATCTATAATATATATATACCCGCTGTAATACAACAATAAGATTTTTGCAATTTCGAGATTTCCTACAATAATTCATTATTGTTATTAACTACTGAAATAAACTTAGAGTAAAATATATACCATTTTTAAGTATAAGTGCATCATAATACATTACGTCTTTTCGATCGGCCGCATATGCAGGAGTCCCCAATGCTTCCTTGAAAGGAGTACAGCGGTTTCTCAAAAAAATGTAGGAACCGCATCTTCTGCTGTCCTGCGTCGTGGCGGTTATATGTTGGTCAGGAAAGGTCTCCTGCAAACACTGCAAACATATCTACAATTGTTTAAAGCCATTTCTCTTCCACTATGTATGTATGTATATATGTATGTTTGTATGTATGTTGTGTGTGCTGTGTGTGTGTGTTGTGGTGCCTGTGTGTGCGCGCTAGCGTTTTTTAGGGCTGTAAAAATGAATTCAATGGCTTAGTGAGAGTTTTTCGATTAAAAACAAATCGGCACTAATGAAACCGACTTTGAAATAGGATTAATGGGTGTTACAACGCCATATACACACCTCCATATTCTGACAGCCCTTTTTTTTTGATTACTTTTAGAATATCACGAATAAATATTATTCTAATGTTATTTTTATCAACAGATTTGGTTGAGTGTGCCTCGTTACCCAGCAAAATTTCATGGCATGTATTTAATTATTTTGACTCATGGCCCCAATCCCAGTTAATAGCATTTTGCTAATTTATAGAAATATAAGCGTTTCAAATGCTAACACGCGCACTTGATTAAGCAGGGTTTCCATATGAAGATAATTTTGATGGCAAGATGCATGGTCAATAACATCAAAATTGTCAATGATATACAAATATCTCCAATGGGTGCTTCATTTTGAGCAATGATGAAACAAATTTTAAGCAAAAGAAAATGGCATTTTTCGAGATTGTGATGTTCTAAAAACCCGAGTTGTGAGCCTGGAAAAACGTTTCGCGTTTTCCCTGCAGTTTTCCATTCGCTAAAAAAAAAGCCCCCTTCGAAATATTTGTGCGAAAATTGCAAACGAGAAATTGAATTCCGACTAATTGGGAATTAGTTTTTGTTCCTTTTAAAAAGTGGGTTTAGTTTACTGTTTTGAAATATCTAGAAATATTCCTGCGCATCAGAAGCACTGACACTGTTAGCGAAAAGTTATATAAAGCATGTTCACAAGCTTCAATAAACATCTATAAATAATATATCCGATGAACATTTATTTTTTAGATTACTGATTATTTTCCAGGATTTTGTTAGAAAAGAATTCGGAAATAAAACATAGTCGAAGTTTTTTCGGAGGGAATGACGTTGAACTTTTGTGGTTTTATTCTTTTTCGGAGTTTGGCCGCGATTCTAGAAAAGTGTTGGTAGGAGAGATTTGCCACTTT
>BOPP01000253.1:544507-581256 GCA_017312745.1 Gryllus bimaculatus
GGTCTAACCGTGCCGTGGCCGAAAGGGGTCTAACCGTGAGTGGCAGTTACACGAACGAATGCAAGGTACTCGATTACCACTAGGAATGAATAACTCAATAACGCAGTAATCGATAATATAAAACTCGATAACCCGAAAGATTCTATTCCTACACAACACACTATGTTAGATTCTTGGATTCACATGCGATTTCACCAGCTATTACATTACTAAAATCCCATGTAACCGAATTTCGATGTGCTATGGAATAATAGAAATAGAGTTTAAGAGGCGTGTTGCGTGAGGGCCTCACGTGACCATCGCGCCAGCCGTAGATGGCAGAAACAGATGCATTAGGCACCACTCTACGTACCACATACATATACGGGTTATACGATGTATATCAACCAGTATCGGATTTCGTTGCGGGTTCATTCGTTAAAGAAAGACTGTTAAGGGCATATTCATAGCTCCTTTCACTTTCTTGCACGCTGCTTCCGCATTATGGGACAAGTATTGCGGGAAAACTGCAGTTTTTTGACAGGAAATTGTTACTGAACGGTCCGTGGTAACAAAAAGAAACTGAATAACAAATATTGTCTCATGATTTTCATTTAACGTTGTTTCAATATCAGTTATGAAAATATTAAAAAATAATATTCGCAGCGACACTAATACAACACACCTGTGTTTGAAGAGTTTCTGTTAACACAATTTGCATGAAAACGTACTAATTTATGAAAAAAATAAATTTATAAACGATTGTAATATTGGTATTATGGTGAGTTTTCGTCGACATTTACAATGAAATAATTATATGAGAAATATTACAATGAATCATCATTGCCAACCATATTGTTTATTATAATAGCAGCTTTCGATGGCTTAGCCATCATCAGTTTTCTGCTGTACTGATGGACGGTTTTCTGCTGTACGGTAGAAGCCACAAAACGACTAGGTAGTGCAGCAGAAAACAGGTGATGATAGCTAAGCCATCGACAGCTGCTATTATAATAAACACTATTGCCGGCAATGAGACTCATAATTATTTCAAACGAATGTAAGTTGTTAGTCTTCGTCAAATTGGCAGGGAAAATATATTTTTTACTGAAATTAATAGAAACGTCTACAATGATAATTTCAAAACAATCCGTCATTCTTTAGATAGCATTATTTAAAAACGAAAAATCAATATCTTCAAGGGGGACATCTGCAGGACCTAAAATAAGACCTCTCCACGAGGGTGCAGGCAACTTTGAAATCTTAAATGAGACCCATTGTTTATTGCAGATCGAATTCTACCCTGAAATACAAAAGTTTTGTCTAAACATGTTTCTTTTTATTTGTGATATATATATATATATATATATATATATATATATATATATATATACCGCTGTAATATCAACAATAAGATTCTTTGCAATTCTCGAGATTTCTTAAATAATTAATTATTGTTATTACTACTGAAATAAACTTAGAGTAAATATATAACAATTATAAGTATAGTGCATCATAATACCTTACGTCTTTCGATCGGCGCATATGCAGCGCAGTGCCCCAATGCTTCCTCATGGAAAGGAGTAAGCGGTTCTCAAAAAAAATCGTAGGAACCGCATCTTCTGCTGTCCTGCGTGTGGCGGTTATATGTTGGTCCAGGAAAGGTTCCCTGCAAACACTGCAAACATATCTACATTGTATTAAAGCCATTTCTCTTCCACTATGTATGTATGTATATATGTATGTTTGTATGTATGTATGTATGTGTGTGTGTGTGTGTGTGTGTGTGTGTGTGTGCGCGCGCGTTTTAGGCTGTAAAAATAGAATTCAATGGCTTAGTGGAGAGTTTTCGATGCAAAAACAAAATCGGCACTAATGAAACCGACTTTGAAATAGGATTATGGGTGCTACAACCCCCATATACACCCCATATTTCAGCCCTTTTTTGATTACTTTTTAGAAAATCACGAATAAATATTATTTAATGTTATTTTTATCAACAGATTTTGGTTGAGGTGGTGCCCTCGTTACCCAGCAAAAATTTCATGGCCATGTATTTTTAATTATTTGACTCAATGTGCCCCAAGTCCAGTTATAGCAATTTTATGCTAACTTTATAGAAATATAAGCTTTTCAAATGGCTACAGCCCAGCACTTGATTCAAGCAGTATTCCATATGAAGATAATTTTGATGGCACGATGCTATGGTCAATAACATCAAAATCTGTCCAATGATATAAAAATATTCCAATGGGTGCTTCCTTTTGAGCCAATGATGAATCAAGATCTTTAAGAAAAGAAAAAATGGCATTTTCCGTAGATTTTGATTTTCTAAAACCGAGTTGTGAGCCTGAAAACGTTTCGGTTTTCCTGAGTTTCCATTCGCTAAAAAAAAAGCCTCTCGAATATTTGTGCGAAAATTGACAAACGAGAAATTGAATTTCCGATAATTGGAATTAGTTTTTGTTTCCTTTTTTTAAAAAGTGGTTAGTTTTACTGTTTTGAAAATATCTAGAAATATTCCTGCGCATAAAGAAGCACTGAAACTGTTAGCGAAAGTTATAAAAGCATGTTCACAAGCTTTCAATAAACCATCTATAAATTAATAATCCAGATGAACATTTATTTTTTAGATTACTGATTATTTTCAGGATTTTGTTAGAACAAGATTCGGAAATAAACATAGTCGAAAGTTTTTTCGGAAGGGAATGACGTTGAATTTTGTGGTTTTATTCTTTTCGTGAGTTTGGCCGCGATTCTAGAAAAGTGTTGGTAGGAGAGATTTGCCACTTTCGGGATTTCTTGCTTTTCTCATTATCCTTTCTCTTTATTCCTATCTCATTTACATTCTCTACTAGAACCGAGATGACGTGGTCGTATTTTTCGTGATATTCCACATTGCTTTAGTTTTGTTACTAGCGTTCAACATATCCTGATTATTTTTGCCTGAACTATTACTTTCCTTTCTCGAAAGTAGAGATAAAACCCGGTCGATGCGTTATGATGTTTAGAAAAAAGTAAAGCGCACGTATGTTTTTACATGATGTTCTAATTGCTTGTGTGATACAAGTATTATTTTTCCGTGCAATGTTTCATTTTCTTTTTTTGAGAAGAAAGCATGCAATAAAGTGAAATGAAAGCTTTGAGAAAAGTAGATTACCTTATGTCAGAAGGCACAACTTCTTTGATGCAAAATTATGTAATCAAGTTCAATAGTCAACTAATTTTACGTAGAATACTCACAAATGAACTGTAAATATTTAGTATACGCCCGCAAAGAAAAGTGCTATCCTAAGCAGAAAGTGCTACTCCTTCAAAAAATGACGTATTTGGGAGATCTGTGTCGCTTGTTTTTGCACCAAATAACCTCGTTCAGGAAACTATCACAAGAGTGTTATGCAAGAGTGTATGCATCAAGATGTAAAGCATCAAGAGCGAGTTCGCGTCATATTCAACGCAAAATTGAAATCCCCCAAAAAACACAGAAATTACAATTATAGTGTTCAGTACTTACCATAATATGTGTAGATTGTACACATTGTGTTCCCAAGTACTGAAGTGAATATAGTAATTGAACTTCATACACACAATTTAATACTATTTTAAACATCATACTATTTTATCTTGTTTGTTCTTCAATATCTACCTCATTCCTACATTTACCTCCATTTTTTACCCTTTTTGTGAATTTACAGTATAAATATCAAACCATTTGATAGGAAAATAAAAAGTTAAAACTTTACAGTATAATTAAAATTCCCGCGTAATTTAACGTTCGTTCCAAATTTCCCCTGTTGCGTTCACGCGATTTGCTGTTGACTTCATCCGTATGCTGGCGGGTACCAGAAGCCCTACAAACAAGGCTTCGCAGGTGAACATTCGGCGCCGTCTCTTCACTATTCTCTTTGATGCGGACACCAGAGACATCGGAAACCAAAATATCGAATGTGTGGTAACGTCCTTATGTGCAAGTTCTGCTCGAGGATGAATCCAGAAAATATTCTCCCTTCTATGATTACAAGTATATTTTGAAACAATGTTTTTTTTTAATTTGCATTTGAAAAAAAATACGTATTTACAATGGGAATACTCAATTCGATGTGATGCTAAGCGATCCATGTGGCAATGTTTTGAATAATTTGAGTAAAATAACAAACAATTTTGTCTCGGGGGCCGGGCGGCATGACCCCCGAAACCTCTCCTTGGACCCACCACTGCTCTCTACTGCTGAACCTCTCTGTCGTTTTACTGCTTCCCTCCTAAAACATCTTCAAGTAGCTCAAATACATCAGTTAAGTTTGGGTTATGGAACATGGGTGGGTATAGAAAGCTGTGGGGCAATTACAGTTCGAAACCCAAAATATATTTTTTGAAATTGTGGATTTCAAAAAACAATGTTTATTGTTCACAACAATGTTGTTTACTGAATCACTTCTTTGGAATGTAATGCGACGAATGTTAGGTAATCGTTTTCCTTAAAACATGTTGAATTCGGGGAGGTGCATGCTACTTTGTAGAGATACGCGAGTGGAGATACGCGACCGGTGTGTAGAGACGAAAGGATGCTTTCCTACGGGTGTCCTGCAATTTTGTCGAGTTTAAAGGACTTTAAACAAAAGAGCAATGGATGGAGGCGTCCATGCAAAAAGTTGTAAATTTCAGTATTCTTTTGGAAGTAGAAAAAAAATATGCTCATGAAATTAATTTGTGAATTAACGTATTGTGCTCAACCAAACTATTGTATCTTCCCTTTTTGACGACATGCACCTTCATGTATAGAGTTATCTAATACGAATTCGAACAACAAGACCGCCGACCTCTCATTTAATTTCGAGATTCGCCTTGTAAAAGAATTAATAAATAATGCAGGATTGGTCACGCATTGTTGTGGGAGCGCTGAATGTCTTTCAACTGATTACACTACAATTAACTGGTGCTTAGACAAACTAGGTGTCTCCCTAGGACCCTCACTTCAGAGGCAGCCCAGATAATGGGATGACATAGTACACAGGTCTTTTTTAACAAAGTATATAAGCATTTACCACATTTATTTTGTTTGGATACCTTAAATGGTGACACTGGGTTTTCTTGTTTGTTATCATCAGTATTGCATTGGACTTGACTTCTTTCAATGACAATTTTACAGAAGACTTGAGTAGTTTTAACTAAATTAACTGCGGACATTTTGTTGAGTTATATTACTAGATACGATTGAGTCAGTAGTTCAGCCATTTTGCCACTGTTCGATTAAATGAAATCTGTAACTCGTGGGTTGATGCGAATTATTTTTATTTACACGTTTCTTATTATTAAATGTTACCGACAACGCTCGTTTCCACGTATATTTATAATTCATCTATGAGTATAGTAAAAGAAAGTGTTTAGAGATTCCAAATTTCAAGAAAATGTGCTCAGATTGCACACTCTCATACTCAGGGGGGATTTTAACCAAATTTTCTTGCGCTTCATCGGTAGAAAATTAGGGCATGGGCAGAAATGTTGGAGTTAAGAAATCAACTATATATGTTTTAATCGGTTAGATTAATAAGTCAATACTTCGTCTTTTGAAACCTTCTGTCTTTCCGTTATATGGTGAAATTCTGTGAAACCACATTCTCTTTAAAGAACTTTTTTATCCTTAATATGCAGCAACCAAGATATGTCTTACCAGAAATTCTTCTATAGATTTTCTTGGAGTAAATACAAGTAAATGTTTACTTTGAAATAGATTTTCTTATATTAACTTCTTTTGAATTCACATAAAATTTAGGTAAAGCGAATAAATTAATGTTTTTAATAATCAATTATTAAATATTTGGGAGCAAATTATTACGGTTTTCTCCCCTGAGTCAACTCCATTATATCTTAGTAGGTGATAGTAATTCATAAGATGCAGCTCTTTCCCTTTTATCGAACGAGTGGTCATCGCCGATGCTGCGTGTCTGCCAGGGCAAAGGTAAACTCGGTGTAGCTTCGCCGGGAGAGCTCTCCGGCCCCGGAGCCCACACACGACCGCGAAGGATGTATTTCTAGGAGTGTGTGCCGGACCATAACGGCAAAAAAGGTATTACTCGCGCAAATTATCTCGAACGATGACCTTGCTTCCCCCTCTCTAACACAATAAACAGTTGAAGACGAAAACCCGCAGCGTGCACTGGTGACAACATTCCAAACACATCTTTACTGATGCGAAATATAAACTATTTTTCCATTTTAGACGAGAACTTCTGACCGTGATTTTCTCCAAAAAATTAAAAAAAAAATGACCAAAGCAGGTGAAGAAATACCTCGAACTCCTGAGAAAATTAGAACGCAAATTATTGAGAGTGTTGCGAAGGCATGACTGATTCTCCAGAGATAGGCATTGCTTCATAAAATCTAGTGGCCGATTTCGTAACTAATACCCCCACTCCCCTACCCCCCAGCGCGCGGCGATGGTGTAACGGTTAGCGTATCGGATTGTTGTTCCCAAGTTGGTGGGTTCAAATGGCCGTGGATTTTTAAGGGCGGAAGAATCCTTTGTACGCCTTCCTTCGGAGGTGAAGTAAAGCTGGCTGTCCCATGTTAGTCATGTTTAGTGCATGTAAAAGATCCTCAAGCCTAAATGACGCCTCTGAGCTAAATTCAAATAGCCTGTTTCTCTCCCAAGAAATACCTTCTTTCTCTGTTAGTTGGTGAAAGGAGCGTAGCGAAATTTGCGCGGTCGGACGGAAGAGCAGACCTCATGGCGTGAGTCTCGTCCCGTAAAATAAGGCATCAATTCAATTCAATTTATTCAGCCTTGGGTCGGATTAAATACCCGCGACCCTTCAGGCAGGAGGCAGCTCTGGCCCTTCTGCCTCAGCAACCTTGGCAATCTAAACAGACTTCTTTTTTGTTTGTTTTACATTAAGAGGAAAATGACAGTAACGTCTCTGGAGACCATACGTTCACAATATTTAGTAGCCTGAGTCTCGCCACGTAAAATAAGGCATTAATTCAATTAAGTCTACCCGCATTTCTTCAATCTATCGTTCGAGAAAAGTTGCGCGAGTAATAATAACAACCGCTATGTGAGCGCGATTGTCGCGCGCTCTTCGCATTTCCGTCGCTGACGGAAGGGGGCGTCTGCCCGTGGCCGGTGATGACCTTGTGACGCACACGTGCGTGGACGCTAGCCGCCTCCCCTCTCTGTGCGGGCCCCCCGGCGCTTCCCCCACCCTCCCGGGCGATTCTCGCGGTGCCGCCGACCTTGGAAAGCTGCACGAGTGAGTGAGTGAGTTATCTTTAGAGTTCTGTTCCTGACACGCCTGTCTCTTGCGAGACTCTTCGTCCAGTTTTTTTCTTCTTTCAGTAGTTTCTTGTTAAGTTGCGACTCCTCTCCCCCGTACAGGGACGGGGATTGGGAGTCGGGGAAAGCTGCACGAGTTACAAGCTTTCCCGTGAACGAAGCCTCCAAAGCAAGTGTAAGACAATTTCATACGTGTATATCTATATCTATCTATCTATCTATGTATCTATTTATCTATCTATCTATCTATCTATATATATATATATATATATATAATACTTATATATAGATATATATATATATATATATATATACACACATATACATATCTGTGTTACTATGTGCGTACAAGTACTTTACTAATTTCTTCTATAAATTAAATTCTGTTCAAGGTAATTTACTTTTTTAATTTTTTTAAGTTACCAAAATTCTCTGCCGCTTTCCTTCCCTGCTTGGCAATTTTCAGCTATAATGATTGCGCAAACACGCATGAGAAGTATTGCTGCACCCCCACTCGATGATTAAGCAGAGCAGCTAACCAACGGAATGGGATCAGTCTGGAGTGATTCGAAGTGGGCGGTTGCGGTATAATACTTTTGTAATCGTATTATAAATACAGTTTCTAAGGAAAAGGATTGGGTTTTCCATAAAAAAATACAGTGAAGTCAAATATTACATGTAATTTATTGCCATATTTCCGAACGACAAAATAAAAACACAAAACATACAGTATTAATATTTAAATGATTTAAAACATATTTGTTTACAGATAATAAATGTCCATTAAATAAATCATTCATAGCTGATCAATTCTTATTTTTCATTGTTAGTAATTCAGTAAATAAGCACACAATTATATTTTTAATATGATTGAAGTATCAAGGAATTAAGATTCTTCACAACATCTTTCTCCATTATAACAGACATTAAAAGATTAATAAAGATTCAAGTATCATGGCAACATGTATATCTAAGAAATGGTACTTAAACATTTATTATATGGTTCTCTTGAGACTTATTCATGCAAGATAATTAATACAAAAATATAGAAAAATGTTATACTAAGTATTTAAAAAATATTACATTTGTACAACCAATTTCAACATTTGAAAAATCTAATTTTCTCTACTTAAAACCAGCTTGGAAATAATTTTATTGAGATCAAACTGTGTAAAAGATTTTTATTAATTTACATTTTAAAATACTAATGAACATTTTTATGAAAATTAAATAATGAAATAAAATAATCTGCCATAAACATTTTATTTACAAACACACCACTTTTATTAATAAAAAAAATATTTAAATTTAATATTACATACATTGTTTATGGAAAATTATTTCAGTTTAGTCCCTGATTAAGTCAGCTAATAAGAATTCTGCTGTTTTCACCACTAACGAGTTTGTTTCCTTTTTCCAACTTTTTTCTGACCATCTGCGTACTGCTACATGGCTAGAACGTCGCCTTTAAGGTCTTCACAACAATTGGATTTTATCGCAAACGATGTCTGTATTATTTTCGCGTGTGCGTGAGCCTCTGGGACCTAAATGTGTATGCCCGAAAAAGGAGGAAGATTGTATCTCTGTTTTTTCTTTCCCAGAGATTAAAGAAAAACATATGAAAGAGGGGGTATCACATACAAAACGTTAAACCATAGCTCCCCAGGAATTTCCCTAGAATTTTTGCCCCATCAGTGAGCTTACAAAATTTCAGCATTCTAGGATAACACGAAAGTTTACCTGTAAACTGTCAAAATATAACAACTTTTTTTAATTGCTTAGAATTTTTTTAGAAACTTTATACGTACTAAAACTGGTTTATGTATGTTCTTAAGAACATGTTTACATAGAATTTAATAACAAAACTGAAATATTATATGTACTTTTATAGCCTCTTCTGTCTTAGACGCTTATGACAGACATAAAACCATAAAACTGAGACTATTTCTCAGCTGGTGATTGTTTTTATGGCACCATTCGATAGTTACTATGCTTGATGAAAATAACATAATGACATGATCGTTAAAATCCTTTATTGCTCAAATGTTGCCACAATTGTTTCGATCCCCATAAAGATACCTTCAAGTTACCAGAAAATTTTTCTCTAATGGAGTTTTTTTAAAGACTCAAACATTTTTATTTTTTAGTTTTTAACTTTCCTTAATGTGTAACCTATGTCTTCTAACTTTTTTAAACGTAGTCTTATGAGTATGTTAATAAAAAATTTTGAGCATTAAATATATACTACACAGTGCCAAACATGTAATAAAATTTAAAAATTGTAACATCAGAAAAATAAAGAAAACTAGTCACTCAGTTTAAGGGTTAACGGCATATTGTTCAGATAAAAAAACTGCATGGAGCAATGTAAACTGTCGTAAATCCAGGATCATAAACAAATAAGTTAAAAAGAAGAGGCGCACATCATAGATCAAAATGATTCTTAATATAGAGAAGAATATATTTCTTCTATGTGAGTTTGGGGACTGTGCCGAGTTTTTCCTTTTCAATAATATTGGCAAAACCACCAACACAGGGAGAGTGTTGGAAACGGCCTGTAGCATTTCACAAGACCAAGTGCATGTCTGCAATATCTTACTCGAGAGATTAAGATAAACAAACGTGCTTTAAAAAACCATAGGAATATGAGAATGGGAAAATCCGAATATTGTAACAAATGTTTATCCAGCACTTTGATTTTGGTAAGATTTAAATGAATGTCAGAAAAGTTGCAGATGCGCCTGTGACTTAATTGCTGCCGAGAGAGTCTCTGAGCACGTGGGAGAATACGACCATGGATGTGGCTTAGGTACCCTTAAAATTTCCACTACACATTTTTGTCAAATACTAACAGAAGAAAATGTAACAATTTCATTATTTTCTACAAAAATCTGAGTCTCTGAAAAATCTGAGAAAAACTCTGAAAGATACTGAAACGAAGATTACCGCTTCCATAGAATAATTAAAACTCATGAGAAAACACTTCCTACTGGTTTTTCAATTTTTAAACGAAATCACTAAGCTGATTAAGGGGAGAGTTTAGGGCACGGAAGAGGAAGGAAAGATCACGCGCGGCATGTGGACCGTTTGTTAAGGAACTGCTACGACAATCTTGTATTATGAATCGTAAAACTACCGATCAGAGCAACCGGCCGATAGAATTCTCCTCCAAATAGCGGCTGAATTCAACGTAGCTCTGTTACTACAGTAGAAAGATCATTACTCTGTAAATTGCCCCCCCCTCCCCCCAAAAACGCCTATTTGCAAAAACTGTAACGGTCCGCAACGCGCAGACGCGAGATCAGTTGAATGTACTTACTACAAAAAGCTCGTAGAGATAACCTCCCAAAATGACCAGAAAGAACGTTCAAGTACGAAACCCATAAATGTTAATCAGCTCAATCTGAACTCCCAAAACTACCCTTATCTACCAACCACTTGCAACATTCCAAATTTCACCCACGTAACAAATCAATCAAATAGAAACCATAACAGGAATCAAAAAACCACACACCAAAACAATGATAATAGCAACACTATTAATAATGATAATTCATTCATGCACACAATAATAAACTCTATTTCAACATACATAATCAATCTAATCAATACTATTATCCCAACAATCGTCAATAATATACAAAATTCACTCACGTCGTATTTCAATAGGAATCATGGCCACACAGCCTCATAATAAAATTAACCTACTAAACTGGAATACCAATGGCATAACCAACAAATAAACGAATTGATCAACTTCCTCAAAGACAGAGAAATTAAAATAGCGTGTACAACGGAAACACACCTCAAATCCCACACTACATTCAATATGCCCGGTTACAATTTAGTCAGAACAGACCGAATAAATGCTAATGGGGGAGCTGTCCTAATTCTTGTGGATAAATCATTGCCCTACACCGAAGCAAACCTACCAAAAACTCCTGGATTAGAAACAGTCGCTTTAAAAATACCTCTTAACAACAGAGTATTTACCATTATAACAGCATACAAGTCTCCAAACAAAAAATTTCAAGACACTAACAACGCAGCGCTATTTAATCAAATCACCCCTACTTTACTATTAGGAGATTTGAACTTCAAAAACACCAACTGGGGATGCAGATCAACAAACAGTGCAGGCAAACATTTACAAACAATAATAACGATCTCAAAATTACACATAGTAACTCTCTACAGAACCAACCTACTACTCATACGACTCAAATAAACACCCAGACACATTAGACATTGCAATCGCCTACGATCGTACATTTTATTCCACCGTGCTACACGAACTTGACTCTGATCACCTCCCTGTGATAATATCTAATCAACAACCGCCCCCACACACACATTAAATACTAATAACATAAACTGGACATAATTTAGAAAAAACATAATTATCAGAACCCCCAAATTCAGGAATATAAAATCGCCTTTAGAAATAGAAAGTTCAATCGCATTATTAAACAATATAGTAACCAGTGTTATCGTTCAGCAACAAAATAACATAGCACATAATAAACCAAAAACACATACTAAATTGCCAGATCCCATAATAACCATAATAAAAACCAGAAACAGAACAAGAGGACTTTGGAACAATAATAGAAATCCCCAATTAAAAAAAGAGCTTAACATCCTAAAGAAGATAACCAAAAACGCAATTAAAGAACACCGACACTCTTCCTACAACAGTTTAATTAAATCCCTAAGCACATCCAACAACTCACTTTGGAAGTTTACTAAAACAATGTTAAGAAAGCAAAGTACCATCCCTCCGATAAGCACACCATCTCGGAAAAAAATTTCTCCCATAGACAAAGCCGAAGCATTAGCTGACTTCTTTGAAAGTACTTTTACTTTTAATAATACTCCAGCCCACACAGAACATATACAAATTGCAAACTCGGTCTCCAGTCCGAACTATAATTCCACAAAAAACAAAATTCAGATTACCAAACGAAATTAAGAATTTAATAAAAAATCTCCTGTCAAAAAGAAGCCCATGGACATGATAATATTAACAATAAAATTATAAAAAACCTACCCACTCTAACAATAGCCTTCATAAATAATATTTATAACTCAATATTAAGAATTGGTTACTATCTAATACTTTGGAAAAACACAAAAATTATTCCTGCCCCAAAGCCAAATAAAAATCACAGTAATCCAGAAAGTTACAGGCCAATCAGTTTGTTGCCAACTCTGTCAAAAATTCTAGAAAAATTAATTCTGAAAAGATTAAACAATTATTTAAACAAAACACAAAACATACCCAAATATCAGTTTGGCTTTATTAATCAAGTTTCTACTTCACACCAACTTCTTAGACTAACTGAACACATTAATTCAGCATACCAAGATAAAAAGCACACAATAGCAACCTTCCTGGACACATCACAAGCCTCTGACAGAGTTAGGCACGAAGGCCTTATATATAAACTGCAATCAATTGGAACGCCACTCTACCCGGTCAACATTATAAAACATTTTTTAACAGATAGAACATTCAAAATGACAGTAGAAAAACACAATTCAAACCCCCTTAAAATACAAGCAGGCCTACCACAAGGCTCTCCACTTTCACCAACTCTGTTTAATATCTACTCGTTAGATATTCCGACCACAAACCAGACCCAGATAGCACAATTTGCAGACGATACAGTAATTTACAAATCCAGCTAATCAATTAAAATCATTAGTGAAAAAATACAAAATCATCTAGACAAAATAGATAACTGGTCAACAATATGGAAAATTAAACTAAACCCAACAAAATCCACTGCCAAAATATTCTCGCTTAAGCACTTCTACACTCCCTCCCCCTTTACAATCAACAACAACACAATTCCATGGACTTCTCACTGTCAAACAGTCCAATACCTTGGGCTAAACCTAGATACAAAACTGAACTAGAACTCCCATATTACCAGCCGGAATCTTCCACTCGCATCCTGTTTATGTTGTGCGATTCAGCCGTAGTTGAAAACAATACTACTGATGGGAAACAAAGCGTATCTCACGAAAATGTAGTTCTGGACTTGCAACTACTAACGAAAAATGCTACAGCAGCAGGTAGGTATAATACTGACTGATACAACTCCCATTTTCGCTTATGTAGTTTTTAAGCTTTCACAGTATAGAATGGGTATTAAACATCGGTTTCTTTATCAAATAATATATTCCAATGAACAACACACTGTGTGAATAGATTGCAGATGGCAAAATTATATTTACCGTCATTTAAACTAATAACGCCAAGTAATGAGATAATTTAAATGCTACCATTGCGTTGTGTGAAAGGGCAATTAGCGACGGCAGCAGAGGTATGCACGACTAACCATGATAAACCCATGAGACAAGAAAAATTATTAATACAGCCGAAACGCATTGAAATCGACATTGATAATGAAGCCAACCGAGAATATGACCAGACGAAGGGTGAATGCACAGATAATGTATCACCTCACTGCGCTCACTTCAGTTACATTAGGGCTAGCGCACTGCTTTCGATAACGCAAGTGCGAGGGTTCAGTTCTTCCCGGGGCGTTGGATTTTCGTAGGCGGGAAATCCTCAGTATGGCCTAATACGGTATACCCTTCACAAGACCGACAAAATGTAATCCCTTCAGTAATATTACACTTTACGTTCACCGCTGGATATTATTAATGGCGATTTGACAAAGGAATACAGCCACTTCAAGGTGCATCAAGTGACGCCCACGTTCGTATACGATTCTTTACTCGTGCAGTAGGTAGGCTTCCACGGAAGTCTCGGTCGACATGCCAGCGTGGAGTCCAGCTCGATGAGACAATTCGACCTCGATAAGACAGCATAACCTGGAAATGCTATAAGATTACGCTTCAATCCAAAAGACCGCAGGAAAAATCTTAAGCGTTCTTCTGATGATACCTTGGCTAACGATACAAAAAAGCATAACTTGCGATGAAAACAAGCAAATGTCTTCCAAGTTTATCTATACAATCACTACAAAAAAAATATAAACTGAACAATAAAGCAGATCCCAACAATCGAAATAAATTTAGTTACACTAAAGAAACCTCATTAAGTGTATCAAAATCAGTACATATTCCGCCAATATTTGCAGTAAATAAAACTAATATCACGAATTACAGCAAAGAAACCAATATTAACGTATGAAATAGCTTCATACGTCAATTAATAAACAAAGTAAAAATACAACTAGAGAAATCAGTGACTTTTAGAGACATAACTAAATATCTTCTCAGAATGACAATTTCATATATACAAGGACCAGCAAAACCGAAATTCTCAGTCGAATATAAAAAAATCCTACACACACTACTGTCAGAAAGGGAAATCTACATTAAACTGAAAGCCACTCTTTAATAGGAGGCGGAATGTAATGAAATGTCATGTTTTTCCAATGTAGAACAATGCCGTTCATTTAGCACCATCTCTATTGATTGGATTCCAACCCATAAAGGTATAGAAGGGAATGAAAAAGCAGATAAAACTTCATTACCAACAACGGAGAAGAGTGTGAAACGAGTTCTCTCCGATATCAAACTATACCTTAAAAATTGTTATGGTTACGAAACAGTGGAGTGAAAAATTGCTGACTAGCTTCCCCAAATTTCACCCCGTAAGGAAATCCGCTTTTGAACCCGCTCTCTCTAACCTCCAACTTACTAGATTTCAACAAGTCTAAATTACCAGAATACGTATTGGCCACTTTAATCTCTCACACCTCTACCTAATAACAAAAACTGACCCTTTACCCTGTCCTAAATGTGGATTCCTAATATCTGCATTCCATATTATTCTGGAGTGCCCATAAAAGACAGTCCTTAAATTGAAGGACTCTTTATTTAATTCCTCCTCCTCCCTAGAAGAATGTATGCAAGTCTTACAACTTTTATAAACCTCAAATATTGATAATTCATTTTTATCGATTTCAACCAATAAGTCATACTTATTACATTTTTAAGTCGTTTTTTCTGCATGATACTTTCTTCAAACTATATTTACCAGGTGTAACAAGTGTTCCCCCCAGAATTCCTACGTAGAATATTCAATTTCCTCGCTCATATTTTGTAATGTCAGCAATTGTGAGAACTATGTAATCTAAGGTTCCTGTGACGTTCCTCAGCGCCATTGTGAGTTCGGCCGATTTCGCAATAAATAAAAGCAGAGATTTTCTTTTAAAGTACAGGCCAAAACCAAAGTTTGCCCGCTGAGTTTACTTGAAGAAAAGGAAGAAGCCTCGATTTCATCAGTAACATATCCAACATTTTGAGTTGTACATCTGAACTGGTTTTGATCCAATTTTTGAGGTCATTTTTCGTTGTTTTTATGGCTTTTTTAAAACATTCCAATACCTTGGGCTAAACCTAGATACAAAACTGAACTAGAACTCCCATATTACAATCAAAACTCAACAAGCAAAATGCAAAATAGCCCAATTAAAACCTCTAATAAACTCCAAAAGCTGCCTATCAATAGACAATGCTACAACAATATAGAAATCAATAATCAGACCATTAATGTTATACGCATGCCCCGTATGGACAAACGCATCAACCACTACCAAAAAATAACTGCAAATAATACAAAATAGATTTCTCCGTTTAGCAACCGACGCACCATGGTTTATATTCAACAAACAACTACAAAAAGAATTGAGTATAAAATCAATCATCGAACACACAGCCAACCTCTCCAATAACTTTTATTCAAATATCAATTCTATACCACACATCATCCACTACAACATCGCCCTAACCGACTATACTTCACCACAAATAAAAAACCGTTACCCTCTAAATGCCTTGCTAAACCCATTTTCCAACAATTGTGAAGAGTAGGTGCCTATTGAAGCTTCCTACCCCTTCCTGCAGCTAGAGTTAGTTTTTAGATAAATATTAAGAATATTTGTAAGCCATACAATACATATAAAAAAGCGATGTAACTGAACTGTGTACTTCCGAATGAAAATAAAATAAAAAAAAAAGAAACTACAGTAGAAAATCTGTATTGAACCCTACGAACCCGGTCAAAATCGCTGTAGTATCAGCTTTGACCGAAACTCTGCAAGTTTCAATGTGCGACTTTAGTACTTATTTATTATTAATCATAAAAGGAGGTTCTAATTTATATTTAATTGATTTATCTCATTAATAATTGTTAGTAAATATCGCCACATTGCAAGCTATATGGTTCTAGAAGCATACGCAATCTTAATTCTCTGTATGGAAGGCAAACGTCGCAATGCACGGTACAAGGGAACAACCGAATCACGCATATCAAAGGTCCTGTTGTTTCAAGAGAAACGTCTGATCCTTCAAGAGCGCCATTTTAATACAGATCTCATTCGGAATTAAAAAAACTAGAATATGAGAAGTACTCGACGAGTGAATCTTGGCTGCAATGCTGATAATAGGGAATGTAATCTTTTTCTTTTTGTTATTGGCGGACGAGAGCTGGGTCTATCGTCTATGAGCTGGTGCATGTGTGATATCCGTGTCTGAGTGTGTGTGTGTGTGTGTGTGTGTGTGTGTGTGTGTGTGTGTGTGTGTGTGCGTACGCGCAAACGCGTGTGTGGGAGCACATAGGATTACAATTGGTTTTTGCCTTTTACGAAGTCATGTTTACAAAACCCACCAATTCATAAAGAGAGACAAGGCAAAGGAAAGATTCCAAGCTCTGCAAAGCGAATTTGCAGGAATTACGGGGTTGAGATTTGCTTATTCATCGTACAAAAACAATTGTAATCCAGAAGCCCAGGCACTACAAAGCGTCCCTGCCTTCAAAGCACTACAAAACCTTCCCGCCGGCAAGACTTGCCGGCGACCTTCCCGTGCGCGGCGATGGTTTAACGGTTAGCGTATCGGACTGGTACACCCAAGTTGCGGGTTCAAACACGATCGAATTGTGGGTATTTAAGGGCGAAAAAATCCTTCGGACGCCTTCCTTCGGAGGGGAAGTAAAGCCGGCTGTCCCACGTTAGTCACGTTTAGTGCATGTAAAAGAACCTCAAGCCTAAATGACGCCTCTCAGCTAAATTCAAAATCACCTGTTTCTCGCCCAAGAAATACCTCCTTCCTCTACTAGTTGGTGAAAGGAGCGTAGCGAAAGTTGCGCGGTCAGATGGAAGAGAGTGCGTGATGGCCCGAGTTTAGCCACGTAAAATAAGGCTTTAATTCAATTCAATTCAATTCGATAGAATTCCCGGGAAGGCCCCCCTCGCCCCCTGGCTACGCTCGAAGACAGGGAGCCTTTCCTGGAGGCAGCGGCCGACAGGAGAGGGAGAATTCTTAGACTTTCGCCTGGAGCGCCTTCGCCGAGGTACTATGCATAAACTACGCAATTCAACAACTTCACCGCAAGGGGGCGATAAAAGGGAGATACAACCTTACCATCACTTACTACCCAATGAAATATATAAAATGACTTACTAAAGATGCAACCACTCATAGAATCCTGGTCAGAAAAAAATAACCCCTAGAATAAGAGTAAGGCCACCGTAAGCCTTGTTTTAGAACAATGGTCGGGAGACGGAGGTTGTTGAAAGAAACATCTTTAACACAGATTAATGAAAATTAATTAAAAAGCTATTAATTGCTCTGGCACGTGTGAGACCAGACTCCAATCGCGAATACAGCCAACCTCTTATGAACACAAATATGAAATATTTGTTTCACGAAAGGAAAACTAAAGATCTCTAGCACTTAACGTGAACTCCTCAGAAAAGTTACGAAGTGCATACCAAGAAAAAAACCACCGTGTTGAGATATAGCAAGATTTTTCTGCGTAATGTGCCACATGTACATTAAATGGAGACGACAAACTAGAAGGCGGAAAAAGAGCGGTTGGACCAGGACAGGAACGTTACGCAATCGTATACTTTATCTAAGCGGGTAAAGAGCTGAAATGTTAGTTTAAGTCCAAGAATTACTGATCGCAAATCAAATCTCCCAGCAAAAGCTACAAAGCGCATACGTATTTACCAAATCACAGCAAAACGTACTCTGTCAGAAGAATTATCTCGACCAATTACATACACTTTATTTGGTGTCTTCAGGAAATCAAATACGAGGATGAGATAATGACAAACTACCAACTAGATGGCCTAAAATGCTCAGGACGCAGTTAAAAAATATTTATTTGTATTTCTCCAATCGTTACGACAAAATAAATCTGACTTCTTCAGAGCTGAAATAATATAATTTTTTGTCGTGAGGCAATTTGGCAACTTAATGTCATCTTGACGGTACTTGTTATATGACACCATGTAAGGAGAAATAAATGCAGAAGTAACGTTAATGGCCTCACATTGAACATATACGTTTAATATGTTACGAGACTCAGTAAGCGTATGCGTTCGTTGGCTTGCGCGGCCGGAGTCAATACATTCTTGGCTATCCGGGATGAACCACGTCTCTGTCAATTGTGCTGACGTTTCGGCCATATTGCTGTGGGCTTCTTAAGAGCTATACTGCGGAAAGCTGCTATCAGCAAACGTATGTTTAACTTTTACCATGTCGTTAAGCGAGAAGAGGAAACAGAGGAATACGCCGTGTATGTTTTCAGTAGAGAGAATAAAATAGATGCTCGCCAAATGGCGAAGCCCGTAATATATTGTAATTGGACTGATGTGGACCCACGGGTTACCTCAGAACCGAAAGGCAAGCGTCCTTTGCGGAGTGATACACTCGAAAGGATGTGGCCCCTTCAGGCTGTACCTGAAAGAGTTTCCTTTAGCCCAAAACGAGGTGATAGTATGACGGTCACAATTTGAGTTGCCAATATTTCGGAGGTAGGCCAACGTCAAAGAAGTAGTTTTAACTTTGTCATGTAAAGCAATATTTTTACAGCGAAGCATCTATACGAAGAAGAAACAAAACTTTACTGCAGTGGCATTTTACCTGTGGTAGCCTGAGAAAAACTACGAAAACAAAGATATGTCAAGATAAATAATGTTAAAAAAAACTACGTGCCACGTTTTTTTCAGCGGCATACATTTTTCAAGATTCTGTATTATCTGTTCTGTTGCGATCTGTATTAAATCGTTCGGTCAGCGCATAAGTTCGCTTATGACGCAACGACGAAGACACCGCTGGCACCCAGCGGCATCCACTCCGCCTGCGTGCGTAGCATGATTCACCCCCCCCCCCTCCTACTGGTAAGACATGGTCCAGCCGAGGGCGCAGGTTGCCGATGACCAGAGCGGTTTCTTGGCACGCTCGGAGCAGGTCGGAGGCAGTGGGCAGGAAACGGACAGAGACAATTAGACGGGCGCTTGTGTACAAGACATACTACACGTTTCGTGGTGGTACATGTACATTTACTTAATAATTATATTAAGCGTGTTTTAATTCGTTAAAATTGCAACGTATTATAAATATGCAAACTACGGGAAGTTTATCTGTTGACAAATAGTGTATTGTACAGTGTTTATTATTTTAATCGGTCGTATAACGAGAAGTTGTAAAAAATATTTATAAAATATTTTATAATAAAAATAGTACATAGTATTTCATGAATCACAAACTAGAAAAACTACATAATCGAAGATTATGTATAGTTATACAGTCAAAGATTATTTGTGAGGGCAGCGGTGACCCAGAGCATGAAAACAGAATACGCCACTGCATTAGTGAACGTTTGTAAACGTACAGTTACCCAAAACTGTATCCTATAGATGTTCGGAATTCAAAAGTCAAATTTTTGCACGCATTTAATTACTGCACTTGCAATTATTAATGTTTAAAATTAACCTAAAGCAGAGTAAGTATAAAGAATGTAATAAACCCATTTGATTTACTCGCGGGGCGCATGGGAGCTAATACATCGCATCAGGGCGCATAGAAGAAACAAAATATTTTTTCGTATTGTAGCATGATAATAAAAATGGTTTTATAGGAATCTTACCGGAACCCTAGTGAAGTCAAAGACATTGCGCTGAAACAATCCCGGAAACAAAGAGAAGACGGGCGACGCGAGAGCTAGAGGGGCACCTCATCGAAGATGAATTCGAGCCCAAGATTTTTCGAAACTCAACTAGTGTTACGATGTACACAAATGTATTTTATATCATGTCATTTATATTATAAGGGATCTTTATAAATGCCCTGCGAATTAAATGCATTTCCTCGAATACCAACTCCTTTCCTTAAACTATTTGTTACTTATACGATTTGTTTTTTGTTTTCGAGAATTGTCCCAATTATGGAACTGGATAATACATAACATGAAAGTATTGGAAATGTTGTGAGAACAATACCAGTTTGCATCACGTATTCTTCAAATTGAAATTATATTTTAATGACGACAGAATGTATCGCTCTACTGAGATGTAAATTCCCAACAAACATTACACGAGTAAAATCATCCAGGAAGAAAACGCCGTATCACACACAAAGTACTCAGTCGGGCTGACTTCTGCCACATGAATGTAGTGAAATATAAGAAGCTAAATTAACGGCAGAAGTAGATCTGGTGGTCCAGTGAATTGTTTTAACGTATCACCCTTTATACAAGTACTAATACAACATTAAATGTCAGTTTTATCAGTTGTGTGGGGAGTGTGAAAAGCCTCCATTAATAGTTCCGAATTCTGTATAGCACTTATTACAATTTTTGTTGTATTGTACTATTAGTATCAATTTATTGATTGATTAGTGATTCCACGTGGGTCAACTGCTAACTTCATTAGTCCCGTAAGTGTAGGGCAAGTTTGCATCGCATTTTTTCGGCGCCGAAGTACGTCGGATTGCGGAGATTTTATACGCTCTCACTAGGGCGCGTATGTATCGGTTGGCAGTGCGTGTGTAGGTGTGGGCAGTGCATTGTGGCCGCGCAGTGCATGTGTGAGTGTGAGTGAGAGAGTGGTGTATGTGTAAATAAGGGATGAGGGTACGACGAGGAAGAGGAAGGAAACATCGCGTGCAGTCCATGGTCCGTTTTAGAGTACTAATCCGGCATTTGCCTAGTGTTGCTCGGAGAAACCACCGCAAACAACCGGTTGGATCAGCCGGCCTCTAAAATTCTCCTCCAAACAGCGGCTGTTTAAAGCTGTTACGAGGTGCAACAAGTGTTCACCCCAGAACTCCTACGTAGAATATTCGATTTCCTCGCTCATAATTTGTAATGTCAGCAATTGTGAGAACTATGTAATCTAAGTTTCCTGAGACGTTCCTCAGCACCATTGTGAGTTCGGCCGATTTCGCAATAAATAAAAGCAGAAAGTACCTTTTACTGTACCTTTTAGTACAGGCCAAAACAGAAGTTTGTCCGCTGAGTTTACTTGAACAAAAGGAAGAAGCGATTTTATCAGTAACATATCCAACATTTTGAGTTGTTCATCTGAACTGGTTTTGATCCAAATTTTTACGTCATTTTTCGTTTTTTTAGGGCATTTTTAAAACATTTAAAGAAAATATTATTGATCATTTTCGACAATGTTTTCATGATCATCCAAATTCACCGCTACTCAGGTTCAAGAAAAAATAGCAAAAATAATTCCTGTAATAGCAGCAGAATTCAATGGAGAAGAAAATATGGAAAATGTTTTAGAAGTAAGACAAATTTGTACCCTCATTGTACTAGCAGAATGGCGAAAAAACAAAGGTCCTAATCTATGTTTGAAATGTTTAGACTTAAGCCACAGAGAAAAACAACAGTAATCATAAAAAGCATGCATATATTGCTCCAAAAATCATTATTCTGCAACTTGACCCGTAGAAATAAACAATCAAAACAATGAAGGAAACCACAGAGCAGACATGATAACAGAAGACTATCGCTATTGTAAACAAAATCGACAAAAACCCTAACTTCAACCAGAATTACAACAACTACCCCCAAACAAGAATTACAACAACTGTACTTCGAAACAGAACCACCTCAAACTGACAAACATTGAAAACATCCGAATCATTATACACATAAACACAAACACATCACAAAATATTAATCATCGAAATTAAATTTTCATGCAAACTCGAAGGAGCAAAAGAACTTTCTCAACTCCATGATCAACACAATAGTTATTCATAATTCACATGACCAGCTCAGTTATCTTCCAGAATAAATACTATTCTATCACCCATATCAAAATACATTAATAAGAATTATGCAACCATCACAAATTAATACAATTACCATACTCAAACGGAGTAATCAATAAAACCAATGGTCTTTAATATTTCATAACCGAAACTTATCTAAACAATAGTGCAAGATTCAGCCTACCAGATTATAAAATAATCAGAACAATAAAAGAAAATATTAGTGGACGAGGAGTATATAAATACTTTGTAACGTTGTCTCAATGTTAAGATTACAAAATACTTAAAATAAGTGTGAATTGGGTGGATTGAGAATATTATGAATTTAACGATGGGAGGGGGTTGAGGAATGGTTGTGAGAAGATAGATGTGAGGAGTTAGAAATGATATTAATACAATTTACAACAGCTTATTATCAAACAAATTCTTCCACCAACTCCTGTTTAGTTCAGCAACAACAGCAGCCATTAATTTTACTAATTATGCAAATCTGGAAACCAGTACACTAATAGTAGTATACGAAAAAGCCTCGCAATGCGAAAACTCGCACCCACCAATCTTATTGATGTCATTAATACACATACATACATACATACTCAGGTGATTTACACCCTTGGTGATTTTAATTCAATACACATAGGGAAGGTACGTAAAACCAATAAATCATCTGGGACACAATTACCACTATTATTAAATAGCAAGAAATCAAATATTTAGCGCTAATGAACCAACAAGGTTTGTCAGTTGGGGAAATCAGCCATCGGAGGGACAAATATCCGCCAAATTACGCCAACTGTCTGAGTAGTGAAAGAGGCGAGCAGTGATGAAAGGGGACTCTGGCATTGCGGCTAGCAATTACAAAATACCTGTACGTTCATAAGATGTTTAATAGTGAATTCTCTCGTGCCTAAAGCCTAACTGCCACAAGCGATACATATTTCTACACATTTTAGAAAACAATGGCACGATTGCATGCCTGTGTGGTGAAATAGAAATTCAGCTCTAGCATATCATAATATACACACACACACACACACACACACATACACACACACACACTCCTATTAATCGCCTTCCTCGTACGAATCAGCCATCGTATCGGCACTTGCAAAACGTTTAATACTTAATTTCTAAACATTTTTAGGAAAAGGTTGGTACTATTGATGGTTTAAGCAAAAAAGGCATCGCGTCATCTAAAATCCTACCACGAAACAACGAATTCCATTTTGGCGGAATCACGCAAAATGAACTTTGTCTTCGCAAATCGACCCCCTTTTTTCCGCCCTCTTGGAGGAAATCCGATTAACACGGCATCCCTGGAATTAACCTTGCTCATTTCACAGAGCGAAGACGCTTGCTATTTCACCAAGGAGGTTCGTATTCAATTCCCAGACAATCTTATGTGAAATTTGTTCCAATAAAACGAGTTTGCCTGCTTCATAGGGGCTACTCCAACCCTTGTGGAGTGTCTTAAACGCTACTCCTATTGTAATTCCTTCCCAATTTTAGCGGCTGGCTAGTGACGCAGGAGCGCGTGTGAGAAGCGCGTACGCTAAGATGCTACCTGGCGGTCCTCTTGAAAACTGACATGACTTACGAACCTTATAGTACAAGTAACAAAATTCGTAAAAAATCTGCTAAACCAAGCCATAGCATCACGAATCGGAAACTCATCGAGAGAAGAAAATTGTCGACTAATATGATTATTACCATCTTTATCTAAAATTCTAGAGAAAATCATTCTAAGAGGAAAAAGAAACTAGATAATTACCTCAAAAATTATATCATATCCACTCACGAATTTGGATTCAAAGAAAGTTAGTAGTCTATCGTAAAACACTAAAATGCTTGCAGAGAGAAGATTGCTAGAGACCTGGTAAGATGATGACTTCGGCGGCTATATCTTACCATAGAACAGTGCAGTAGAGCATGCTCTACGGGAAGATCCGTCTCGCAACTTTCGTAAGTAGGGAGTAGGTCACCGCGGAGACGACCTAGGAGAAATGGCAGTGACATATCCGAAGGCGTGTCAGAATAATCTCCTCGCGTCTAGAGTCACGAGATGAGGAACACCAAGGATCTATGGAATCCTTGATTCTCCTGAGTTTAAAATCCGTGTTCTGCTACTCTGTTTGCCATGCAATGAGAAAAGAGCCTTTGATAAACAGCTTGGTATCGTTTGCTGGGACTGTAGGGATGTCTACCTCAGTTTTCTACGTGACGAGCTTTGTTCCCTGGTCAGCAGTTTCGTTTCCTATTATCCCGACGTGGCCAGGGATCCAGCAAAAAAATTATACGACGCACCAACAAATGATGAATTTTGGCGTCGGATGTTCATTATTAGAGGGTCGCAAGAAGAGAAGAGGGAAAGGGATTCGAACGAGGTTTTTGAATCCCTGCTTTTTTACAAACGTCAACCTTCACGACGATTATGTAGAAAAGTAGCCCCGTTTGTTCATAACTTTTAGTAATAAATTATATTTTTATTTATTCTTGATGTTTTGTTATAGTTCATCGGAGGAAAAAACGGCCCTCGAGTGACAGTGAAGTGTACATAAAATCAGCAGCGTGAAAACCAGCCCGACACAGATAGAAGCCTTGAATCCCTCTAATGAGGACATATATAATCTGAATTGTGTTTACCATTGAAGTTGCAATGCACAGAAGACGAGTCTTCGTTTTCCACTTAATTGTACAGTGTGACGCCTCCAGGTGTTGGACACAAATACTGTCGTCAAGTATCATAGGCAACATTTCAGTTCTGCGCATTTTCAGTCTTGTGTTTCAAACTGCTACGATTTCATGATAAAGAAAACATGCCATAGAGAGTGGTAGGTCTCACACGCCGGAAAACGAATATTTTTAATTTTTAACTGTCGAGACATATTTTAGATGCGAGAACTTTGCAATACCCAATTATTCAAGTACTAAAGTATAAATCAGAAAATATATGAAATGTATGTAGATATTAGTGATAATTTTATAATATCAATACATTGTACATAAAATATTAAAAAAAAATACATTAATGCGTGCAACAATTATAATATTTCTTAGTCCCTTATTTGAAAGTTCTTCCTCTACTCTTGATCTATAGAGTAAATATTGAAACCATCCCTGGGCACTAAATAATTCTCCAGTTATTGGCAAATAATCACCATCACGTGTCTAGGCATCACTAGTATTGCATTTATGTAAATGTACTGCGATTTCCAGATCTAAAGCAGAGTCAGAACACAGTATGCCCTTAGGCATAATTATCCATTTCCTTCGGTTACTTGGGAAAAGACAGAGGGACCCTTCCTTTACTCGACAGTAAAATTAGTTAAGTCTTAAAACAAGTAGAAAACGCTTCATTCCTCCACTAAGGGCAGAGAGCGTTGTTTACGACTTAAACAGGTTAACAAATGAAGCCGCAACAGACTGCGCTAAAACGGAGTAGTATGGACGTATCGCAATCTAATCTAACAACTTAAACGAAAACAACAATAAAAAACCGAGAATGATGAGCCAAAAAAAGATGGCAGGCATTTTTAACCTAAGCACACCGAGACAGACAGACAGACGTATCGCAAATATGGGCCCGTCTGCTGTCACGGAGATAACAATGGGGAAACAGCTCGTACTATTAAGAGACATGCTGGCCGCACCTGGAGGTTACCCAGTCGTAGGCAGAAGAGTCGAAAAGTACTAAAAAAGAATTAATAAATAAGGAACAACCATCTAAGCAGTGTCTCCTCAAAGCCTTGAAAGAAGCAAGAAAGTAACGAATACAGTTGCTATTAACACTTCAAAATTCGCGCGGAGGACAATTGTGCTCAACTGTGTTTTGTTAAGTTATTATCATTAGGTTGGAGAGAGTTATGCAATTGATATTAACAGTCTGCGGTATAAGTTCAGATCTGACAGTGCAATAAGTGTCATGTTCACTCTTTACTCTTTCTTTATTCTAGTAGAAAAGACTGAAGTGTGTCTAGTCGTCGGTGTCATATACATATTTTACTATTCTTGACGAAAGTAAATAATATCAATCACGACGTTGTATCTAAAGCGATAATACACAATCGCACAGTAATCTTCCTTCACTCAGCTAGGGTTTCGGGGTTAAGGATAATGAGACACCGAACAGTATAGTTATTTATCATAGGTAATACCACCAGTACTTTGGAATTTATCTGAGAATCGCCGAAGTGGTATTTAATAGGATTATTCCACGAGTGAAATTATGTCCTACAGTTCCAAAATACACCAAGTATTGATAATAACTGAAAGCCATGTTAAAATGAAAGAGGGTATGTTACAGTGCATACGCTGTGTATTGTACAAGCCACAGCTATCAATATATACCGCCTCCTAAGATAGACGAGTCACAGTTTATAATTGGCCAGTAGATAGAAGCGGTGATTGGCGATCGAGCATCCGATCCGCGCTGATCTCTAAAGCGGAGCTCCGTATCGTTTCAGTTTCAAGTGAAAAATCTATTTAGTAGTATTCATTCCGTGTTGTTTTTTAGTCTATGTCTTATGACATACCCTCATCAACAGGGCAGGCTATCAGCCAGACCCTGATTGCTGTCAATAATTGCGATAGCATTCAATGATACAGTGCCTACTTTACACCTCGTCGCATCAAACGGAGAAGTCATGGATGCGTCGCCGTTGCCAGATCCCAGCCTGGGTAGTAGTGAGGTCGGCGTCAACGCAGAAGCCTTCGACACGGCAACAGCAGCAGACGATATCAACCACCGGTTACCAGGCAACGAAACACATCGAAAAAGGTCAGTGAGTGACAATTCAAACTTCCAAGACCCAAAAAGAAAGTGCGGATACCAGTCATGATAGTGCGTCATCAGACCACGCAGAACATGCAATCTACGAGTACAATCTACCAATAGGCAACAGATTCGGTGAATTAGGTAACTTATCGCCCAAACAAGAAGATAATAGGTTCACTTATTTAAAAGAAAATATCAGTGAGCGGACACAAAACACCAACAAAATCCTCCCATTTTTGTAGCCAACATCACAAACATTAACGAATTTATAAAAGAGCTAGAAGCTAAAGTGACCTCCAATTTTGTGACCGAGAACAAAAATAATAAAGTGAAAATCATTGCAAAATCAATAATAGACTTAGTGAAATTCCTAATACAGACACAAAAAAAACTTTCACTCTTATAAAGACTCTACCAACAAAATATTCCCTGGGGTATTCATAAACATAAGCCGGTCAGTATCAGAACTGGAAATATATCAAGACTTTACAAATACATCAGAACCTCTAGAAGGTATATTAACTATCAATCAAATATGCAACCACCGAGTAACAACTGAAAGAAGACGAAGACCCAATGGCCCCCCACAATGCCAAAGATGTTTAGATTTCCCACACTTAAAAATTACTGCAATTATGTGATTAACTGTGCCTTCTGTTCAGGAAACCACTATTCAGTAACATGCTCTCAAAACTTTCATGTACCTCTTTGTTCTAACTGTAAAGGAAATCACGAGCAGATATTAAAAATAATAGTTCTCCTTATATGAAATATTTAATGAAGAGAAAAAATCCACCTCAACCTCCAGAAATAGAAATGCCCACCAGCTAAAATAAATACCTTTCCAATCAAATGATTGACTAGCTAACTTCCCAAACTTACGACAAATTTGTTTATGATACAACGAGTTTGTTCACAGGGGCTAGTCCAACTCTTATGAAACGTCCTAAACCTTACCCCTATCCTTCTTCCTTCCCAATTCTGGCCGATGGGCAGTTACGCAGGGCGCGTGCGAGACGCGAGGGCGAAGCCGCTACCTATCGGCGATTCCCTGACGTGACTGCGACTGGGGAGACTTGACTTCTCAGCGGTCCCTAGAGGGTGCTGGGTGCATAATAAAGGAGGATTACTCATACAGGAATTAACGGAGGATTACTCCACGGTGCGCTCAACGCTCCTAAGAGCTAGGAGACGCGTTGCGTCTATATAGACGCAACAAATTTAAAAAAAAAAATTTTAAAAACTTTACCAAAAACCCAACCACTTCAAAATTTCAACCCCATTTAATAACAATAACCATAACTAAAATATGTCCTTAAACCAACCACACACCCACGCAATAATTATCCTCAACCTTCCTATCAGACAACTCCCTAATAAATACAATCATTAATACAATAACATCATGTACCGTTAATTTCATAAACTCAGTGATCCCCACCGCTGAGTCCCCTCGTTTCGAAACAATAATAATGCTAGTGCATCTCCCTAACTACTTTACATTCATAAACCGGAATGCAAATGTTATCCTAAACAAAAAAAAAAGAGTCAAAAACTTACTGCATTCCTTCAAAATATATGTATCATGCAATACAGAAACCCACCTTAAAACAAGAAATAAACTTTACATTTCGAAATGTACACTACATAGAGTAGACAGAACAGAGAACAGCGGCGGAAGAGTTCTAATTGCAGTAAAGTCCACAATAGAGCACCACCAAAACACCAATATCGGACGCACGAACGCGCGCGCACACGCACACACACATACACACACACACACACACACACACAAACGCACGCGTGGCAGGGAAACCATAGCAATTAGACTAATATTATTAACAGCCACAACTGGAACGTAATATCAGCCTACAAACCCCGTATAACAAAAATAGTTGATGCGAGTCTAGCAAATTTATTTCAACCGCAGATAGGTACATTGGTATTAGGCGACGTAAATATCAAGAACACTAACTAGGGATGTCTAGCAAATAACCGCGACGGAAAAATCTTGAAACAAATAATATATCAATACAACTTAAAAATAGCGACAACAGAACTCACATATTACCCTCAGAAATCCAGATATTCTCGAAATAGGAATTAATGGCCCCAGCATCCAATTTTATTCAACTCCTGTTTTCCAACTAGACTCGGATACCATACCAGTCCCAACCCAACAGCTGCCTCCACCTCACTCCCCAACGTTCAAATCTAACACGCTCAAAATGAACTGGCACAAGCTCCAGAACACCATAAGCAATTCTATTCCAAAAATTCAAATACTAAATACTCCAATTGAAATAGAAAATGATGTAACTTATCTAAACATACTAATACATTCCAACTTGCATACTTCACAAATTAATCTACAAAAACAATCCAAAACCAAAAAAGGACACCATATTACTTCAGGACACCATATTGCCATAAAAATAAAAAAATAAAACAAGATTGTGAGACAAATTACGAACCCCAGAAATTAAGTCCGAACTCAATACAAATACCAACATAGTTAAAGGATTAATAAAAACGCCCAACAATTCCACCCCAAAATCTAATCACTAAACACCAAAAATAACTCAATATGGCCCTTCTCCAAAAAATATTAACTAAAAAAAGAATACCCCCCTTCATTAAACCAAAGAATAAGAAAAGCTTACACTTCAATATAAAAAACTGTACATCTTTTTCTGTTCCATGATAGTATTTCATGATGAAAAAACATACACCAGCTAACACTACTCAAATATATGATTTCTTATTAAAAATGACGGAATGAAAGTGATAATGTGGAATCGTGAATCCTTTCGCTTTACTAATATTTCACGATTGGCGTCATTTGTTTCCCAATAGCACAGAAAATACTGTCCCTGTCCTTAGTTAATTAACTCTCTGCTTCGATTTTACGGCAAAGAAACAACCAGCAAACTGAATCATCGTCCTTTTTACTTCACAAATGTACTATTTGCACCTACAACAACGTTGAATCTGAAAATAATACAGAAGCGTCGGCAATTGTGTGTTTCACTCTGCTACGATTTGACGATGAAGAAACATGCACCAGCAAGCAATACTCAATAAATATATGATTTCGTATTAAGAATGTCGTTGTAATGAAAGTGATATGAAGGAACATGCACCAGCGAACGATACATTTGTTTTTTATACTCGATTCATCTTCGATTTGGACCTTAAAACGATATGGTATCTGAAGTATTAATATTAAAACGAAAACGTATTACGATAATTGGGACGATGTTACACTCATTAATGACTAAAACTAATTAACGGTCACGTCGAATATTCTGTACATCTTTTGCTTTACGTCGATAGTATTTCCTGATGAAGAACTCTACTCAATAAACGTATGATTTCTTAATAAGAATGACGTCGGAATGAAAATGATAATGCGGAACCGTGAGTCTTTTAGCTTTACTAATATTCCACGATTCCGTTCATTTGTTACCCAATAACACAAGCAACACTATATTCCTGTTCTTTGTAACCCAAACTCTCTGCATCGATTTCACGGCCAAGAACATTAAACAGTTATCAAAGTCTTTATAACTTCAGCAATTTAGAATTGCAACCTCAGAATCACGCTGAATTTGAAAACGTTAACACAGAAGTGTCGGCAATCATGTGGGTTTTCACTCTGCTACGATTTGACGATGCAAGGAAAAAATTACCAGAAACAATACTCAATAATATATGATTTTTCTCAAAATGATGTTGTTAATGAATTGTGATAATCGCGTAATGGTTGTTCTTTCGCTTTACTAATATTCCAAACGATTATATTCATTTGTTACCCAATAACACAGGAACACTGTATCCCGCTGTCTTTGTAACTCCTATGACATCGATTTCCGGGAAGAAAGCCATTAATCAGTTCAACGCCTTTATACTTCACAAATTTTAAACGATTTACACTCAGAAAAGTGAATTGAAAACATTAAGACTAGAAGTGTCGGCAATTGTGGGATTTTTCACTCTGTACGATTTGACCGATCGAAGGAACATACTCTAGCGAACAATACTCAATAAATATTTGATTTCTTATTAAGAATGATGTTGTAATGAATGTGATAATGCGTAATAGTGAGTTCTTTCGCTTTACTAATATTCCACGATTATCTTCATTTGTTTCCAAAAACACAGGAAACACTGAATTCCTGTCCTTTGTAACCTTAACTCTATGCATCGATTTCACGGCAAAGAAACATTAATCAGCACAGTGTCATTGTCCTTTGTACTTCACTTTGTGATTTGCACCTAAGAACAACGTTGAATCTGAAAACCTTAATACAGAAGCGTCGGCGATTGTGTGTTTCACTCTGCTACGATTTTACGATGAAGGAACATGCACCAGCGAACAATTCCTTCGTTTTTATAATCGATGTATCTTCGATTTGGACCTAGAGTCGACATTGGATCTGAAGCATTTATATTAAAACGAAAACGTATTAAGATAATGGGAACGATTTTAATTACTCATTAATGACTAAAATAACATTAGCAATCACGCACCGTTTTTATTCTGCACCGTTAGTCAATTATACAGAGATCAAAATGTCCCTGACGCTATGATGAGCGAGTGTAACATTGACTATTAGTTTTTCAAGCGTTCAGTTTTACTTATTTTCCCTTCGAAATTTTTGCATATTTGAACTTGACTCGCTATCAAGGAGCGACCCATGAAAAATGGAAATCACACGATTATATTACACTATATTGGAAATTGACAAAGTTTGCAAGAGACATTTGGCATCAGCAGGTTTGTATTTCAATCTACTATGATTTCATAATGAAGTTACATAAGGGGCGCATCTGGGCGTTTAGTGTGGAAGGGTTTGTGAGACATTCTAGCTACAGAACTCTTCTTCGATCAGCCTCCTATTTTAACTTCACCTAGAGCAACTATACAAATCCACAGTTTGGAGAAAGAAGCTCACGCTATGATATGTTCAAAATAATAAAGCCTCATCAAGATAAGTTGCCCAACTATATGATTCCTACAGGAAGATGCTAACGCATGGACATGAGTGCAGCATAGAAGATTTGAGGAGGACGTCTAACAACACTCTCGTTAGGAGTGCATCGAAAATACCACAATATTTACACCGAAAGTCAAATCTTTCAGGTGATCAAGCAAAAAAGCATCGAGTGTGATGCACGCAATCGACGCCACGATAGTCATCAAGAGCTACTAATTTACACAGTTGTTTAAGACGAGAACCACCAACAGAATCGATCAGTGTGATTTCTGGTTTCTAGTGCTATGATTAGCACACTATCTGATTCTGCGTAGTTTACCTTGGACCATTAAGCAAATGTTGGGATGGTGACTAGTTTTGCTTTTGAGGCGTAAATATAACATCTTCCATTCTAACATCAAAATAGAGCTTTCCATTATTTCTTTTAAGGTAAAATTAGAATTGTAGGTATTTCAGAGAAGAGACTTTAGAAGTGCAGAGGGTATTTTAGTAGTAGATCTGCAGGTCTTGCAAGATAGTGTGGACAAGCTACAACACGCAATGCATATTTTAAATAATAATGCAAAAATATGCAATTTTAATATTTCGATCAACAAAACAAAAACAATGGCTTTTAAATGCAAATTCCCAGTAAGAACGAAAATTTTACTTGAAAATAAAAGTTTACAATATGTGAAATCTTAAGATTTTGGGGTGACATTTTACGTATGAAAAATATACGAAATTAGAAATAAATAAATTTAGAAACATAAGTTGAAAACATTCACAGGAAATTAAAATAAAACCCGTAAAGATATACGTATTAGTTATTTAATACTATTGCCTTTCCTATACTTTTGTATGGAAGTGAATGAAAAGTAATCTTGGAAAGAGAAATCGGTAGAATTCAGGAGGCAGAAAAAAGTTACCAAGTACTCCACGATACACCTTAGTGGATAAAAAGTGGAGGTGGCTATTTAAATGACACATCTGTGAGAATGTCAAATGAGAGACTGCCTGCTTTTAGCTCTCCAACATATCCCATGAGGAAGGAGAGGCATAGGTGGGCCAAATAGGAAGTGGACACCGGAACAGGTTGATGCCTCATTCTCGCTGGTAAGGAAGAAAAGTATTGCTTTTATAAAATAGTTTTTATGTCGTCTATAATAAAACGACCACCGACAGGTTAAAATAGTCCTTCAGAAATTACCTAATATACCCTAATTCATAGTACCATTGCACTATGTACACTTATGAAGAAGATACAGGACAGTCCTTGTAGAATATTTTTGCATTTACCAAAAATCTGGGATACGGAAGAATCGACCCTCTTTGATAATAACTACCTCATCTACGGCAATAACTCTTCAGAAACCCTTAGATTTTGCACTATTCAGGTTACAAGATGTGAAATTATGAAACAGAACAATATAATCATAGTAGAATATATTATGTTCAGGTACCCCATGAACTAGGGACGACCCCCCATAGCTTCTGTACGGTTTACGATATAGAAATATAGCTTCGATCAACAATGCGGAATCAAAGGACAAGTAACATACACTGACCTTCGGTACAGTGCGGTGTGAATAGCGATACGTCGATAGGTAACCGATATGCGATCGCATGCTGTCGGGTACTACTTGTACAATTAACGTATCAGTTCCATCGAGCTCTGGCGTACGGGAAGAGCATTAGTGAAGCTCCGATCACGGATAATGAAAGACCGATAAAGGTCGAAGTCTAAACTAACAAAGTCGTAAAAACACTGCCATTACCAGACAGAATACAAACGTTATTAAAAAAAGGAACGAAGGCTTTAGACAAAATATCGCATCCCATATTTCAAATCAGAAAGAAATTCTCTCAGGTACACATTATGATTTTCAGTGTATCAGACGGATTATAAAAAATATCAACGTAAATTAAAGTCCAATGTCTCTGCATTATAGCGAATGATTCAAGATTATTAGGTGATTGCGGAATGTCAATTTCTGAACAGGTTGGGAAAACCGCTTCAACAGAGCAAGTAATAGAGAAAGTTTAGCTTCTGTCAAATTAATTAACAAATACTTTCGAAGAACAGATCTTGAAAGAAGGAGGTTCAACAACTTCTTCTTTACTTTATAATGATAATTATAATTGTAATTATAATTAAAATAACCAATGCGACATCACAACATACTATAAACTCCAAAGAAAAAAAAATTAAAATGTATCAAAAATTCATGTCTGCTGATATTTATACTTCTTTAGCGCAAGATAGACAATGGCAACTGCAACATCACAAACTGTAGCATCTTTTCCCTTGGGCTTTTTCCAGTCGGCAGCAGGTTATCTTTACGCCCCAGAGGACGCATTGTTCAACTACACACTAGACACCACGAAACTTACGGGCTCATCTGACCTCCACGACAACACATACATGAGAGGCAAGGGACAAAAAACCATATCTCAGACGGAAATCGAACCCGCCACCCTTCAGACCGAAGCGCTGAGTCGACTCTTAGCCCCCTCGGTCATTTACGGCGGCCGGAACTTTGCATAAAAAGTCAGAGATGTTTATATTATTAGACACTGAAGAGCAAGAACTAATCTGTACGAACCGCACAGGAAATAATTCCACTGGGAGTCAGTTGGACGAATACCAGAAGCACAATAAATATGAAACGAATAGAAATTAGCAGATAAATATAGTTTCCTGTTAGAATGGAAAAGCACATTTCCACACTTCTCTCGTAACTTGAAACAATGCACATGATTGTTTTTTAAATATCACATTGACTTGGAAATCTGAAAATGGACAGTTCAAGAAATCTAACATGGACCGACAAAACCGCTGCCAAAATGTTCTTCAAAGAAACCACTCCACAGACGAGAGTGTTAAGCTGAAGAGTAGACGAAAGCCTTCAGAAAAACGAAATTCAATCTAAAAATGGAATCCCGACCAAGATCCAATCCCACTTTGTGACAAACCACTTCGAGTTTGTCTATGTGGTGCATTAGCACTGTTTCACTCTTCTGGTAACAATTGTTTGTAACAACAAGTTTCGTCACATACAAATGTTAGCTCACGATGTGCGAGTCATTGCATTTCATTCATCTTCATCCTTCATGCCAGTTGCAACGTTTCGAAAGTCCTATTGTACAATTAATCGAAAGACATATCTAGGAAAAAGAAACATTAAGAGGATTGAAATACAAAAAACGGATGGAAATTAGATTGCACCACCGAAAAAATATTTACGTTAAGGAAGAAACATCATAGAAACACACTGGTACGAAAGGCATCGATCATGGTGAACAAACAAACTTTTGACAGCATGGTATTATTATTATTATTATTATTATTATTATTATTATTATTATTATTATTATTATTATTATTATTAGCAAAACAGGATGTGTCTACAACGAAGGTAGTGCATTCAGGTTCCTACGCAATAACGGCTTGTGTGCGATGCTAGGGACGTGAGAATGCATTTGTATCAAGGCCAAAAGTAACATTTCAATATTAATATCACCAAAGAGTTCCGGGTTCGATCCCCGGACAACTTCATGTGACATTGGTTGGGATTTATTACAACAAAACGAGTTTGCCTCCTTCACTGGAGCTGGTCCTCCCCTGTGAAGTGAAGATTTCAAAAACTGATGTTACAATTTATGTCAGGAGAATAAGAAACGTCAAGGACAATCCAAACAACAACAACAAAGATCAAAAGTGTGACTTGCAAAATTACTTTGTTTGTGAAATATCTAACGAATAGGAATGCACAGCTGTAATGTCACGAAACATAGTGAGTTGTAAGTGCACGGAGCGTTTAGTAAAACGCTTTTTCATTATCTTACTACTCGTGAACAATAATACAAGAGAACTGGAGAAGCAGGCAGAACCAATTTTAATAAACTTAATCAAATTCGAATTGAAAATGATAAAAGTAATTCAATATTAATATCACCGAAGAGTTCCGGGTTCGATCCCCGGACAACTTCATGTGACATTGGTTGGAATTTATTACAACAAAACGAGTTTGCCTCCTTCACTGGAGCTGGTCCTCTCCTGTGAGGTGTACTAAACCCTCCCTGTCCTGATTCCTTTCCAATTCTGGCCGCTGGGTGGTGACCCAGGAGCGCCTGTAGTAAGGGCGCGTACGTGGAGACGCTACCTGGCGGCCTGATAACGAACTGCCGAGACGCGACAATTAATGGAGGATTACTCCTGAAAACGCTCAATGCTCGTCCAGGGGTTAGAGACGCGTTGGGTCGATTAATAATAATATGAGTATTTACGATGATTAAGACGCAAAAATTTTAAAAACTGATGTTACAAATTCTGTCTGGAGAATAAGAAACGTCTAGGACAATCCAAACAACAACAACAAAGATCAAAAGTGTGACTTGTAAAATTACTTTGTTTGTGAAATATCCAATGAAAAGGAACAAAAATCCACAGCAGTAATGTCGCGAAACATAGCTGAGTTGTAAGGGCACAGATCATTTAATAATACTTGCTCATAGTCTTACTGTTCGCGAAGAATAACACAAAACAAGAGGATAAGCAGGCAGAACCAATCTTCTCAATAAACATAATCATATTGGAATTGAAAATGATGAAAGTATCGACAAAAAACTGTAGAAACCTGTAGTACCTGTGTACCTGTAGAAAAGAAAATGTTAGTACAGTACG
>BOPP01000253.1:581392-616566 GCA_017312745.1 Gryllus bimaculatus
GAACATCTTTAAGAAGCTAAAAGCCTTCACGGATAGACTACTCGAATCATTATATTTTTAATACAACAAAAATCGTAACCTTGGAAGTTACAGACCGATTAGTCTCCTCCAACATTAGTTGAATTACTAGATAAAATGATTCTTACAAGATAAAAATTCGAAACCCTGTGCATCGCAATGACGGTGACAACGTTTCTCCGGTGTCGCCGATTCCAGCAAGCGGCGAGCTACCCCAGTCCCGACCAGCACCTAGGACAGCATCATCCCTGTCTTCCTCAGCCAGAACTATGCGTCGTGACAACCACCGCCACCTCCTCCCCAGGCACAGAAAAGGTCAGTCAGTGAAAGCCGTGATACCAAGGTTATGAATATGACCAGTGACAATCCGAGTGTGATCTTAAAAATATCCCGCCGAGCAACAATATAACGCATCTGTTCAGGACAGAGTCGCTGATGTCGGCGAAAAAGGTGATGACCGCGAGGACAATAAATTTCTATTCGTCAATGAACAAAATTATGGCCACACAAACCCTACTGTTAAAATACCTCTCGTCCACATTCTACATTCAAAAACCTTGCATAATTCAATAGGGAAATTAAGACTAAAATAACTAACCAGTTGGCTTCGGCTATAGTCAATAAAAAACGTAAGTGCTTTTCAAAACTATTTCAGACTTACGACTGACAATAAAATATCTAATCAGCACTAAGATGAAATTCTACACTTATAAAGATCCAACCAACAAAACATTTTCCATGATTTTTAATAACCTTCAACAATCAATAACTCAAGAAAAAATATATGAAGATGTCAAGGAAAAATGTGCATCGCTAATTAGTAAACTAATTAGTAATTAGTAAACCCATCCCGGAAATGGCAGCGGAGTTCGACAGTAGCCAAAACAGACAGTGTACTACAAATAAATCAAATTTGGATCATGATCATCAAGCCAGAAAAAATATAAGATCTGAAGAATGTTTCTACTACAAAAGATAGAGATCCCCTTCCCCCCAAAGAAGTTCGGCAAGGACGTTGAAGAACTAAACCATAAACTGACAATCAGTTAAATTTCAACACCAAAAACTACCCTAACTGACCCAACACTAGACACATTTCATGTTTCACCAACGTAACCAATCTATCAAATAGAAACACAAACCATAACAATAACCAAAAACCACACATCCAAACAATGATAATTGTAACAAAATTAATAACTATAATTCACTCATGCACACAATCAACTCTTCAACATTTATAATTAATTTAATCAATAATGTCATCCCAACAATTATCAATAACATACACAATTCACTCACGTCTTATTTTAATAGACACAATGGCCACACATCTCCATAAAAATTAACGTGCTAAATGCGAACGCTAATAGTCTAACCAACAAAAAACAACAACAATTGACCAATTTCCTCAAAGGCAAAGAAATTAAAATAGCGTCCATAACGGAAACGCATCACAAATCCCACACGACATTCAATATACGCGGTTACAACATAATCAGATCAGACAGAGTGAAAGCTATTGGGGGAGGTGTCCTTATCCTTATTGAAAAATCTGTACCATACACCAAAGAAGATTTAGCCAACACTCCGGGATTAGCCACGATCGTAATAAAATATCCTCTAAAGAACAGAGTATTAACCATTTCAACACCATACAAGCCACCTCATAAAAAATGTAACATACAAACATCGCAGAGCTATTTCATCAAATAAGTCTTGCCTTGCTGATAGGAGATGTAAACTCCAAAACATAAGTTGGGATGCATGTCAACAAATAACGCAGGCAAAAAATTACAAAAAATAAAAATGGACTTAAAATTACACATTAACTCCTACAAAACAAACCTACTCTTCATACGACACAAACATCCACCCAGACATACTACACATTGAAATCACCAACCACCAGATAACATTTTAATTCACTGTACTACACGAACTTGACTGATCACCTTCCAATAATCATCTTTTGTCATCAATCTCCATTACTCATCAATATCCACCCCCCTCACACGTACCCACTCCCACATTAAATACTAACAACATCAACTGGAAAAATTCAGGAAAAGCATAAATATCAAAACCCCAAATTCAGAAATATAAAAACGCCTTTAGAAATAGAAAGTTCAATAAAATTATTAAACAATATAATCACCAGTTTTATCGTTCAGCAACAAAATGACATAGGACATAAATGAAAAACACATAATAAATTACCAGACCCCGTATTACCACAATAAATACCAGAAAGAGAGCAAAAATACTTTACAACAACGGAAATCCCCAATTATAAAAGAGCTTAACATTCTAAACGCTATAACCAAAAAGCAATTAAAGAATAGCGCTACAAGTCCTATAATTCCTTAATTAAATCCCTAAGCACAACTAAAAATTCAAGAAATTTACACAAATAAAGAAATAAAAAAGAACCCCATTCCTCTGATAAACACGCCCACTGAAAAAAAAGTCACCTATTGATAATGCCGAAGCATCGTCTGATTACTTTTCAAATACTTTCACACTTAATAACACTCCAGCCCATCCGAAACATATCTGTGGGTCGGAGGTATAGGACACTATGGTAAACTTAAACTATGAAATTCCGAATGAAAAACCAATATGCATTTTAAAAAAACCTTGCAACAAAGATATACAAACCAAAGCAAAATGTAATCTATTAAAATCAATAATAATTACAGACAGTTCACTACAATATTATACTGCCACAGCAAGATACAAATGCATAATAACACACACAATTACTTAGGCCAGTTCCAAATGGATTAATGGCGCCAATGCAAATATCCGCTAACTTCAAATAATCCAAAACCAATTCCTGAGATACATAATTAACCCCTCGTGCTCCATTTCTAATGATAAATTTCATAAGGAATTCAACGTTCAATCGTTAGATCACCACATCGCATATCTCGCCACGAACTTCTGTCATACCACATATCAAATCTCAGTAGTTGGCGAATTCACTCAAAAAAATTAACCCATAGAACTAGAATCTAAAATAGATATATTTTCCATATATTCAAAATCAAATTCTAAATCATTAAACCTGACTGGAGGACTCCTACTAGTAATCATGTAAAATACGTTTGTTTAGAATAAGTTAGGAAGTAATAAAAATTACTTTAAATAACTGTCGATGTATTTAGCATAGAGAGGGTATATCAAGATTCGGGGCAAGGAAACTACCATACTAGTGTTCGTGGGTCCTACGACCACAGAAAGTGGCGCGAGATTTAAGAGGGATTTACTAATGGCTTCAGAGTGCAATATTGGATATTGGATGACAGTCATTGGAGAAGTCAGTTGGCAGTTACTGACGCAAATTTAGCATGTTAATTCCCAATTCTTAAATTAAAGCAAAGAAATTATCTATAAAAATGAAATAATACATTAGTCAGTTTTCAAATTGCCAATGAAGACCAAAAATAATTAATAAACCAACAGATTCTTCTCTGTTAAAAGCTGCTGGAAAGCTGCAGAATTGATAGCTTGTAAATTCATTTCTCATTATTTCCACAACTAACCGAGTAACTTAATAAAACATAACAAAATGGAAACAAGGAAAAAAGTTGCCATTCATCATAAAACATACAGCTGGAAAAAATGGTTAATCGAGGTAGAATATAAAATAAAATAAAAAAATTAAAAAAACCTTCGCGCAATTACAATTCATTTCCCCAAGATGGACAATGAACACCACAAATTTATGTTGCATCAATAAGTGAGCAATAAAACCAAGAATAACAATTTTGTTCTTCGGGTAACCCAAGCAAAATACTAACGCAGGCGGAGAACGAATACCAGAAACACAGATATGACTCCTATAATACCCAGCATGTTCAAACGTAATGCTTTTTAGTATAAATTGAAACATTAGCACAAGAAATGCATAACCTGTCGACGACTTTCTTAAAACAAAACTTGACTTTTTGCAGAGATTGCAACACGGCACCGGCTTCATGGAATTGAAGCGTCAGTTATTCCAGACACTTCAGATTCCAGAAACAATCAACAAGAAGAAATGCAAGTAGCAGCGAATGAAGAATTAGTGTTGTCTACGCTATCCGGGACCTATCGTGGCCTTCTGCAGACCGTACTGCTTGAGAGCTCTGAAGAAGGCCACAATACCAGGCCGAAACGTTAATTGACGCGGCTCGTCCCGGGTAGCCTAGCCAACAAACTCCGGCCGTGGAAGCCTACGCAACCACAATAGCCCTACCACATAAGTCACGCCCAATGCACAATAGTCCCACCACAAGGAAATCAATAGTCCTACCTCATTTTCGCGAAGTCACCTAACTTCTCACTCATGACAGCAGACATTCGATTGTCAGCGCAGGACATTAGCCGCTCTGTCACAGACACGAATTATTGTACTAATCGAAAGACAGACATCGGAGAAAGGCGCAACGATGAGAGGTTTTGCAATCCAAATAGTCACGGAGATGAGGCTGCCTCTCCAAAGAATTTTTCACGCCAACCGAATGCTAGTTAGATCCTGAATCCACTACTAGAGAGCATCGCTAACGACTGTTCTAGATAATTATTGCGAATGAGGGATCTTGCTATTGCTTTCCTAAACAAAAAGAAATTTCATAAACATCAACCGGAGTTAACAGCAACGTTGCCAGGTCGTGCCAGAAACGTCTCATAATTTACAGCCCCCCCCCCTCAAAAAATAAATTTACCATACTACCTAAAATGTACCATACCTTTTTTAACATTAAAAAAATAAGTGAAATTTTACCGATTTTATACCAAAAGTACGATTGGAAATTCGATTTTGAGCATGAAATAAACTAAACTGATGGGATTTCAAACTTGAACTAAACTAAACTGGTGTTTCAAATTTGAAATAACACACCAAACCAACGCTCCCTAGATGTCAAATCTAAAGGTGAGTACACATGTTATATCATGCGCTATATCAAAGCACTTTTAAATAACTGATTATGATGAAATATCTTATATTTCATCATATAATATAAACTGTGAAGGCAATACAAGGATTAAGGATATTTTTTCACCTAATAATATATTTCTGGTGTGTCCCGAAAATAACGCCAAGCAACTAAAACCTTCTGTGATGGTGAAAAACTAGAACGCGTGCTTTTTTACATAAAAACAAACGCATTGTATTCTTTTATATATATATATAAGAATCAAAACTCGCGTTCCTATGTTCCAGTTTGTAGCAGTATCACAGACAGATGTATTTAAAAAATAACGCCTAGATCAATTACACCATTGATCAGATAGTGTACAGTCTTAAAGTGTCAAATCATATAAAAGCAATTTGCAAAATATATCATAATTTTGTACATTTCCATCGTACCATATTCTACCATATTTTTATGCCCACGTTCCATAATTCACGCTATTGCATCTGGCAACGCTGTCTAATAGTCGCATGCCAATAATATCCCGGAACCCGGAGAACAGCAAAGAGAAGGGAGAAGTCAACGGAAGATCCCACAATAAATTGCAATAAAATTAAAGGAAATGTTTGTACACACAAATACTTAGCCGGAAAAGCCACTTATTCTGAGTCCCTGTCTCTTGTTTTTTGGACAGGGAAACGGGACGCTCAAATGTCCCTTTTCAAATGGCATGTCAGCATATGTCGTGGACAATTTTAATTTATCATAATATATTACGTTTGCTTCGCATTTGTTTATAAAAAAAATTACGCCCGACAAGATATTGTGGCATGTAACAAGAGTGTTTGGTAAGAGTCAGTTGTGATTTCTAGGAAGAGAAATTGCAACTATGGCGTCAGTTCAACTTGTATACGCTTTATCGCTAACGATAACAATATCGTTATATATTATTATATATAACGTTATATATAATTATATGTAGAAATTCAATAAGTTGATCCTCCTGCTTCTGAGAGTTTCTGTTCGACTGAGAATGCAATGATAATTGACCAACTTTTTGCGTTGTTTTTTTAACTTTCTAATGTAAGGGATTCTTTGGTCGGCGTGAACTGAATAGGAGTACATCATGGAAGTTATACATTTTTATTCATTTATTTAATCTTCATTTCCGAACCCGAATATTTGTAATAAAGTAGTGTTTCACGTCATCGTTTGCCACATTTATCAATCTGACAATAAGTAAAATATCCCGTTTTCATGATTTCAAATTATGGTTATCATTTACAATCATTTTCTTCGCGAATCTTTAAAAATATTCGCAATTTTTTAAGCTATGGCAAGACCATACACATTTTGGTGGTCATTTTCTCAGCAACACAGATGGTCACGACGTCTTTTTGAAAAACCAACAACATTCGCTATGCTTCTCCGCTTGCACAACATCTCCACATCGACAGATGTTAAAATAAGATTCCATCGTGAATAAGGGGAGGTCTGGGAGATAACGTGGGAGTTTCCACGAAGCGATTACGCATGCCGGCGGTTTCGATTGTTTTTGTAAACGAGCGATAAGCGTTGAAACACGAAACTATCACTTAGGGTTCAGAAACGGTCTACCTAAAAAAAATGTACTTATAAAATAATATTTAAACAGTAACTTCTTACCTAAAAATGGAGGAAGAATACGAAGCTGGGATTTGCGTTCACTCCAATGATCTGCTACTGTTAAACGCTGGACGAGTACTCGTAAAACATTTCACAGCACGAATCTTACTACTGAGATCCATTGCCATCCTCAGTAGATTCCTTATTGCCTCAGATACCGAGATACAGATACCTGTCTCCCGTGTGGATTGCGTAACCTACGCATTTCACTTGTTCTACCAGCAATATCCAAGACAATCGATGTTTCTAGGTATAAAACATGCAGCACGGAAAAAAATCACTGACTTTCCTTCGCGAAGATTGAAATTGTCTGGTATACTTATACTAATGGTGCTAACCGTTAGAAGTGATCACTGCTGTAGTTTAAAATGTGTGTTGCACTGAATTCAACCATAAATGCTTTCGTAATTATATTACACGTTGTCTGTAAATTAACAATGGCTATTAAAAGCATCTGCGTAATCTACGCTCTAGTTTCGCGATGCAGTACCGTGTTGCGCAACCACGGGAAAAAGAATGTGACAATGCGTGTGAGTAATGGAGTTTGTTGAAATCTCGAACAGGTAAAACGGAAAAGTAGACGAACAAGGAAAGAAAATCTGCCCCCAAAAATGTGAAAGAAATAAACACCAAGAAGCAGGATTGTTTTAAATTGAATTTCACTAACAGTCAACCGTTTCCAAACTTTACATCACCTTAATCGATAATCACTAATTCTCAGACTTTTCTTACTTAAGAAGAATCACCCCTCCCAAATCACATGATGTTTAATTGCACACAGACGAAAACGAATTAATTTTTATTGCTTCCAAGAATGTGTTTCGAATTAGAAAGAAATTACAGGTAGATTTTGTGCATCATCAAAAAACTATTTCGAGGGAAAATTAAAGAAATTACAAATGTCGAACAGACATAAGAAATAGATTAATTGTGTAGACATTATTACAACTTAGCGAAACCATATAAATGAATCTACTATATTTCTGCGATATACGATCATGATCAGACAACTATACATTCGTTGAATATTTATTTTACATTCAGTTAGTTTGATACAATTATTAATTTATTATTATTGTATTTGAGAAAAAATATTTAAACTGTGTGGGAAGTGTCAACAAAAGTAAAGTGAGTGAGATTTGCGAAAAGAAACGACGTTCAGCTTCAATTGTATTACAGTAATCCTCAAATCCAACCTACTATTATTATACCATTTAGAATCATAAATAGTACAATAATGATGTTATCGGTTGAGTGTTTTGTTCCATGCCAAACATCAAGGGTTTGGAACACAATGTTATTGAATATAAAACGATCCATCGACAGGCTAACAGAAACAGCGACAGTAAGACACGCGAAATTATTTGACGAAATCTCGAAGGACAAAAAAAGTGAGATACAATGGTGACGTGTAGTACCGAGACCGTTCGTCTAATCACCGATTTTGTGTCGTTTCAGAGCCATTTCTGGCCCTCGGTGGCTCGTTGGTTAGCGTGCTCCCGCAACCCCGGGTTCGATTCCCGGTCGGGGCAAAAATTGTTCGCTTTCCTTGATCTCAATCAAGCAACCAAGATCTGTAGCAACCAATATCTGTTGCTGAGAAAGCTCACTTCTCAGATTGAGAATGAAAGAATATATCGTAGGGACGGCTATGTGCTAACCACACGTAACACATGGCCGCAAAGCCGGGACGCTGCTGAGCCTTAGCTCGTACAGAGCTGTTGTGCCAAAGTACATACATACATACATACATACATAGATACAGAGCCATTTTTTCCTAATATTTTCTCATGATATACAGTGCCAAGGACTATTTTTACACACACTTCAAAATCAAGGCGCCACACTTCGAGAGCGGGTCGCAAGTCCAACCTACACCAAACAACCTAGACTTGTCAACAGAAAAAAATATACAACGACCCAAGCAATCTGGTCTCCTCTGACACGAATGGAATCAAATATAAACGAAGGGAAATACTATTTCCACAATTAATCATTTCTTGCGGTCCCGCGCCAAATTTAAAAGCGTACTCTTGCTCTATTCAAGACAGACTAACGGACAGGCCAACGAACAGACCAACAGACAGACCAACGGACAGACCAACGGACAGATCAACGGACAGACCAACGGACAGACCAACGCACAGGCCAACGGACAGACCAACGGACAGACCAACGGACAGACCAACGGACAGACCAACGGACAGACCAACGCACAGGCCAACGGACAGACCAACGGACGGACCAACGGACGGACCAACGGACGGACCAACGGACGGACCAACGGACGGACCAAAGGACGGACCAACGGACGAACCAACGGACGGACCAACGGACGGACCAACGGACGGACCAACGGACGGACCAACGGACGGACCAATTCAATTTTTCTTTAACGACTTTTCCATCAGAACACAACGTAATAAAATCAGTTTTCTTCACGGATATAGAGTACTTTCAAACTATAAGAAATTTTGTGAAAATAAAACAGTATATGTATAAGAGAATACCAGAATCTCTAACAAAAAGTGACATATGCAAAGGATATAAAAGAATCAACAACTCAGGAATTAAAGTATGTAGATTATATAATAAAGAAAAAACAGCCACTATACAAGTGTGATATTGATTTAACAGAGACTGATGAAGCAAAATCAATCTAAAAATACAAAAGTGTATGAGTTGTATCATTCAAGTTCAACCTAGGATCAAACGTAATTCACTTGTGCAATGTAAAAGCTGTCAGTTATTCAGGCATTCTCAGAGTAACTGTCACGTAAATTCCAGGTATGTTCGTTGTGATGGAGAGCTATTTCAAATGTACTGTACCAAATATTCCACACCAACTCCTTGTAATTGCGGTGACGCGCATACAGCAAATATTCGAGACTACCGTAGTTACCAAGAAGCTCGTCAGTCACGGTCAGCATTCCATTCAGATAAATATCTCAATAAACCGCCACAGATATTTCAGAGACGTCAGCAACCTGCAATATATTTAAACTTTTTCCCACCACGCAAGCCCTTAGCTCGGCAAACTGCACCGTTACCTACAAATTCAACATCCTCAATTTGATGTAGTCCAAATCTTAAATACAATAGTAAACCAAGTCATCACAGCAATGACACTCCAAATTCAAAACATAATACAGCCGTTAATAGCAATCCTTCAACATGGCAAATAGAATCCAAGAACTGAAAACATTAAACTGAAACGCTGACAGTACCAAAAGACAACATATAATATTTGAACGTAATTTTCTTTCAGAAACTCCAGCACCTCCTCATTAAACTTGGCAAAAACTATACAAAATGAACCGACTGTGCTCACGATTTCCCAAAGACGAATTCAGACTCCCATATATATTCAATAACATTAATTCCCAACATCCAATAATGAACAATTCTAACTTCCAGCAATATATTCAGAGTCGCAAGTCCAAATTTCATAACATTTGAACTGATTTTTAAAATTTGACTGACAACAACTTGTAACAATCAGAGCACGTAGCGTGAGAATGTGTGACGAAATGACCAAAGCAGGTGAGATGCTTCGAATCACTTTGTTAAAGGATATGTGGGCGGATTTACAAAACGTAGTATTATCCTCTATTAAGCAGCGAGGATTTGATGTAGAACAATGAAATTTTGTAGTCTGAAGGAGTTTATATACAAGAAAAGGTTTATTATTAAATAAAACTTTTTATTACAATAGTTTAAAATATGACGTTTTGAATTGTTAATGTTTAACTTTACTAACGCATATTATTCCGGAAAATCGATCATATTTTAAATTCGAAACTTTGCATAACTCCTCCTGAAATACAAATAAATACGTGTAAGGAAATTGTGGCTTAAGTTATATTTTGTTAAAAAATAATTAATGAATATTCAATAACTATTAGATGCAAAACATTGTGTTTAAAATATTGCCATTATGAAGCTACATAATAGTTGAAGAAATAGTTGCACAGAAATATTTTTCTTTGAATGCTGCAACTATGTAAAAAATTTGAATAGTATACGTTGGCTTGAATGAGAGAAAAAAGTACATTTATTATTTAAAGTTATTGGGTGCTTGCAAACGTTCAAGAGCTGGAGAGACAAGAAGCTGGAGAAACACATTGAGAATAACTACTATAATTTTCCGATACAGAAACTTTTCCTCATCGAACTATAGTGTAGACATTTGGTGTTCTTTTAAAAGACAACAAATGACATCTTTCAATACAAAACTATGCTTTATGCGACATAAATCGCTCGCCAGTTACGAAAACAGGACATGAACAGACATTGCAATTCGTCGAAGTATTGATTGAAGAAAAATACATTCGTGGGTATGTGGATTAACAAGAATATTTATTTGAACACATTGATTTTGTGCCATTACAAAACCATTGACTTGCTTTATTGACTAACACAACGACATATTCACAAACACGTCAAAATCAAGGCGTCATCCTTCTAGAGCGTCGCGCAGTTGAGAATTCCTAGATACATGACATCCTAACCTACACCTTCGGAACAAGGAAAAACTACGCTATTAACTGAAATATATTAAATTTGAACGTCAGCATTGATATTAAGTTGGAGACGCGATGATGTAATGGTTAGCGTAGCGGAACTGTTATACAAAGTTGGCGGGTTTAAACCCAATCGACGTCATGTATTTAAAGGGCGAAAAAATCCTTCGTACTTCTTCCTTCGTACGGCTTCCTTCGGAGGGGATGTAAAGCCGGCTGTCTCTTGTTAGTCGACTTACTTGCATGTAAAAGATCCTCAAGCCTAAATGTCGCTTCTGAGCTAGATTCTAATTGCCTGTTTCTCGCCCAAGAAATACCTCCTTTTTCCGCTAGTTTGTGAAAGGAGCGTAGCTAAATTTGCGTGGTCAGACGGAAGAGCGGGTCTGATGGCCTGAGTCTTGCTACGTAAAATAGGGCATTAATTCAATGCAATGATATTGGCTGGAGAAGCAGAATCGGACCCGTGGGATGATTGCGCAGTTTCCCTCAACCACAAAGATAAGGCTGAGTTGCCCCTTCCGTCTTTATCCAATTAGGATGGGTGTCCTAAAACACGGTTGTGACTGGAATGGAGGATCTTAAATGAATCGCGGGACTCGCTAGCTAGAGACACCAGAAAGGTATGGGGGGGAGGCAGGGCTCAATAGACGCGAACGAGTTAAAAGTGTCCGGATCCTAAAAAAATATGTGGACACACATTGTTATTTCTAATCGAAAGCAGTCAACACTTGGTTTGTACAGCGACTGTCGTCAGTCTGTAAATAAGAGCGATTTACACGTGTGGATATAGAGGCGTACTTGAATTTAAACAATGAACGAGAAAACGTTTCAAATTATTTTAAATTGTGTAATTAATTATAAGAAATTTAAATCACACAACGATTTAATTTCACAAAACGAAATGGCATTTTTCGATCAACAGGAACCCATTTGACTCCTAGATATATGGTCGATACAGACGATTGTTGTAGATAAATTAGCTTCTAAGTATTTTCAATGATTAAAGATTTCAGTTTGGATGTTTCATAAAATTTTAAAAATCATCGCAAGTGGAAATGTATTTTGTGAGCAACCGCACACGCCATTTAAACATGAACATACTGCTTCCACGATCTTATCAGATGGTGTGTTTGGCGGGTGCTAGGACGCTTGGAAGATGGGACACAAATTTGGAAGTAGCCGCTGCCAGCAACCTACTACTTCCCATGGGGCGTCTGCTTCGATCAGGACAGCGGACGATGATTTTGACAAGTTCTGAAAAAACTGACCACCGCCGAACGTTTTGTGAAATATTTCTCTCTGACACATTTATTTTTCCGCCAGACGTAGGCGCCGCAGCGCTAGCTCATGATGCTTCAAAAATGTCAGTTCAGGGAACGTAGGTGAATGTTAGGAATAGTTTTCACGAGGGGATTTAGTTACGATTTCATCATTACATATAAAATTGTTACACTAATTACTAAACAGTAAACACATATAAATTGTTACACTATAAAGAAATTTAAAACATTAAATAGATCATAATCGCAAAATATAAAAGAGGCTTCACTATTCTGTGTCAACGCACATTCAACAACAGAAATAAACCGACTCTTAATCAAAGAAAAATCCGTGCCAGTAAAATTTCTTTATAACTCTTTCGTGTGTACTATTCTTGCATTCAAGTTTCAAAAATACATTGTTTTCATACGAACGTTCTCCAATTAGGGGAATGACAAAAACAATAGCGATACAACAAACTTAGTAAGATAGGAAACGATTGTGAAATGAATGTGAATCATTTCTACATTTAAGTGCCCGACCTCGCCCCCACTATGATTTGGTTGACGTCAAGAATTAAAATAATCGCTCACGCGTCTGATCAAGAGTTTGATAGTGGTCACCACTGTATTCGCATACAGCGGCCTAGAACACTTCTGATCCAGTGACTATAGCATATTGCTTAAGATAAATTGGCGAATTTAATTGTCACGTCTGGGATATCTCCTAGAACAATCTTAAAACAAATGACATTTTGTTACTACAAGCGAATCAGTTCCCCCTTTCATTTTTCAAATAACAGGTATATCTGATAGGGGTCCGTGAAATAAGAGCAAAGACAAAGGTACCGCATTTTCTGAGAAATGCTACCGTAATTGCTCCAAAACTCTTTGGAAAGAACTTGCATTGTTTTACATTTTCCAGTTACAGCGCGAATAGGAACATTTTACTCAGAAAAAGCTCGTGGCCACCTGCTCAGTGGAATGCAGGAAAATGGGAAGAAGTAATTCGACGCGCAGTCACTTACAAGGAAAGTATGTGAATTCCTTAGTGAAATTCAATCCCGCTGTACAGAAAGCTGAAATACGAGTATAGCAAGTGTATCGACTATCTGGTTACGGAAACACTACGTTTGAATCCACGACGAAGCATGCCCTAAACCCCGATACAGTATTCAACTCCCAACTGCATCTACTAGGAAGAAAACTATGTACGTTATAGAAAAGGGTAGGGAATGACATACTTTATAGCTCGCCAAATATTAATCGTTGAATATTTTTCCGGCTACAATGTTGCACAACAACTGCTAATTAATGCTAATTACGGACGCATAATTTACCGTTTTTAAATGATTCCAACAGACCCAAGTCATGAATACACTCTGGTCAGGAGTGTACAGGAGTGTCTGCTCTAGTAGTCTACGCTTAACTAACGTCTAGCATTTATGAGCGCCAAAACTTACATATATTTCATTCAGAATGTGTTTGCAATTTAATGTCTTCATAACTTCAGTTTGCTCCACTACAGCACTGACAACATTTAAAATTGACATGTTAACACTGGGAGTGAAAGGGATAAATTTAAAATATAAGTTAGTATAGTTATATAATTAGAAATAATTAAAATTGAAATTTTTTTTAAAAATATGTATAAGATAGTTGAACTCAGTTACAGATAGTTGAACCCAGTTTGAACTCAGTTACTTTAATTTACATCGATTGTCTAAAAATCAAACTTAGCGAAATTGTAATAAGTGTCGCAATAAGAGTAATTGCTATGCAAGTGTTGTAGTAAACCATAGTTCAACATTAACGACAATAATTAGTTTTGTAATGATATATTACAACTAAATAATCTAATAACAACCGTCAACATTTCTGTTTTGCCCGACAAATAGTCGGATTTGCATGAAAATAACGCCCTCGACAGAAGTGCCTTCTTTGATAATTCGATTGTAAAATTGTAAAATCGATGACAAAGACGAACACTAGCAGTATTACGATGTTATACAACAAACCGCTTTCCTAACTGTTACAATTGTATGAATGCCTGTCACGATAGAATCGAAAACCCCTAACGTTCTCGACGTCCTTGATCCTTCTAGAAAAGAAAAACAGACAATTAATGATTTCAATGGTGTAATCGAATGGCCACGAGGTTTTATGAACACATGACTAAGCTCTCCTGCTTTTCTCTCGATTCACAGGAAAAAAAGAAAATAAGAAAACTATTGACTGGAATAGCAAACTTTGATATTAATATTGATTGCAGTATTCAATTTGGGCAGCGACGCCCAGGGCTCTCAAAGTATTCTGGAAACGTATATAGAGAGAACTTAATGTTAATGTCAATTAACGCGACCCTACAAGAAAATTTAAAATAAACGTACATTTAAAAAATTAAGTTTGTCTCTTCGAAGTGACCCCTGTTTGGAGTCACGCCTAGGGAAAGTGTTATTTCCTTACATTTATGCGTGTTGTATCGTAAAAAAACATTCTGTTGAGCCTAGACAACAGAAGCATGCAAGGCGTGCTGAAGTGACACATTAATGCCAATAGTGATTTAGACCACCTATAATAATCTTCATGCGCTTTACCATGGAACATACATCAACAAAAGCAACAAAACCTGCCTACTATGATCAGCAATATGGGAATCGAATAAATGCACTTATGGAACAGTAACATATATTACAGTCCGATAATATGCATTTAATCCAGAACTCTACCTCATCAAAAAAATACAGACACGTTTGGCCGCACCAGTAAATGCGGCCACACTTGAGACAAATGCAATTTTCTTTCGTGTGTGCTGAATCACCGATAAACATGCGTTTTGACGACCCAATATCCGAGGAGCTCGTAAATGTATGATTAGTGTATAGTCCAAATTAATACCACAAGGGATACAAGGTAATGTGCTTAAGAAGGAAACACTCCTAACAAAAACAAAATTGTTCTTTTAATCACGCTATTGAAAACGTCCTCACATTGAACCTACATGTATGAATGTATAATAAAAATCAACAAAAAATAATTATAAAACTGTTTAGACAAGAAAGTCAACAATTACGAAAACTCGTCCAAGTTCCGAAGACGAGGGGGGGGCAAGATTTATCCCGAGTGGCACAAATTAAAAATCATATTTAAAAAGTAGCATTTCTTGTGTTTTTAATTAAAAATTGCGTGTGTTAATTTCAACCATTATTTTATTATCCCCCCTCACGAGATATATTTAATGCCTCGACAGGAAGGGAACAGCTTGTCGCAGCTTCTCTAAATCTCATCAATGGGATCGGACACACGAGGATGAGTAGCAGCCCAACTCTCGGTTCTAAACATGAGCATGGGAACGGGTCACAAACCTGCCAGCTCCCGAAAAGAAAGGCGTTGATGGGCCTATTGAATACCGCCGAAGGTCAATAGGGAAAGTGAGTCCTAAACCGACGAAAATGCCAGATAACTAAAAACACGACAAAATGATAATGATATTCAATCTGCAGATCACAAATCTAACTGCAAATTATTCATTTACGAAAATGCTAAAGAAAACTACGACGAGATGTGGAATAAGGTTAAGTTTAAAAATATCTGAACGTAAAATCAACAAAAAATAATTATAAAACTGTTTAGACAAGAAAGTCAACAATTACGAAAACTCGTCCAAGTTCCGAAGGCGAGGAGGGGGGGGGGGGCAAGATTTATCCCGAGTGGCACAAATTGAAAATCATATTTAAAAAGTAGCATTTCTTGTGTTTTTAATTAAAAATTGCGTGTGTTAATCTCAACCATTATTTTATTATCACCCCTCACGAGACATATATAATGCCTAGGGCGGAAGTGGGACAGATTGTCGCCGATTTCCTAAATCTCATTAATGGGAACCGACACACGAGGATGAGTAGCAGCCCATCTCTCGGTTCTAAGAATGAGCATGGGAACGGGTCACAAACCTGCCAGCTCCCGAAAAGAAGGCGTTGATGGGCCTATTGGACATCGCCGAAAGCCAATAGGGAAAGTGAGTTCTAAACCGACGAAAATGGCCGACAACTAAAAACACGACAAAATGATAATGATATTCAACCTGCAGATAGTAGCATATGACAAAGCTAACTGTAAATTATTCATTTACGAAAATGCTAATGAAAACTACGACGTGGTGTGGAATAAGGTTACGTTTAAAATATCTGAACGTAAACAGGTTTACGAACATCAAGAGAAACAAGAAATTTTACGAACGATATTACACATCACCTAGTTGTCGTTCTCAAAATATTGTGTTTGATCCCCTTTGAAGTCTGTGCGAAAGGGTCATGTATTGAAAGTACTGCAAAAATCTACGTCAAGATATGACAAAGTTATCAATACGTCGTTTACTGAATGTAAATGTTTGGAAAGGAAAACTTTAGATGTAAAAAAGAATAAGTAACAATATCACCCTCAAATATCTTTGAAAGTTCATTTCTATTTCAGTCCCACGCTTTCGAGGAATGAAAATAAACTTATTTGGAAAGTTGCAAAACCACACTAAAAGAAAGAAAAATTGTAATAGCCATTAATATAACAATATTAATTGTGACATTAAATCAAAGGTGTATCATTCAAACTTCATCTACAACGATCATTGGCAATTTATATAACATATGTACTTACACAATACGATGATTACAAATTGCCACACCTACCACTCACAAAATGCATCGAATTCGTGTATTGTCCAAGAGAGAACAATTGTGTTAGATTACCCTGATTATTCTACCGTCCTACATTTAGCACCGTACGATTTTGTACGCTTTATCGTCTGCAGTATTTGTAAGATGTAAAGTCGGTGTAGTGTGTTCCCCCGAATATTTCAAAATGCCGTCACTGGCGCCATGGTGAAATAAATCGCCGGGTGGCCACAAGGAGCAGCAACATCGCCCACCCAGCCCAAGGGCGGTGTATACATAGGATAATGACTTCATTTCCCCCCCCAAAAAAACTATTTCCATTAGCGCAAATGGATGAATGTTTGCTTTTCAATATCTAAAATGAGATAACCTAATGAAATGCTTACAGTTCACGCAGAAACCAATTTTAAATTGTATTTGATTTTTTCTCTTCGCTGCGACCGCAGAAAAGAGCAGTTCACTGCCCAGAGCGATCCGCTAACGGAGAAAGTATTTGCTCCGCGCTGGCAACGGTTCGATCCCCAGTGTCGGCGCAGACCTCTGTGTATTGTGTTCGTCTATGTTGTGAAGTGTCTTTCACTAATATAGTGTTTATTGAGTGTGTTCAGTGTTCGTGAAGTGTAACCACGCTCTAAAACAATTAACGCCGAATATCTGACATGTCCTGGCCTGGGTCAGAGCTTTTCAGAAGCCTGGTCGGTGGTGGTTCAAGGCAACGGCAGATTCTTCGAATTACCCTTTGCCGGTCAGTTCTATATTTCTCTAACTCCTCATCGCTCACAACGCATGGAATATGAATTGGGTGGCCAAGGAAACCCGGAAGCCCAAGATATGCACTCGTTAGAAGAATCTCAAGCAACCAACCTCGCCATTTCCTACTATTCAAAGATATCGTAACCCAAATGACGCACTGGCCAGTGGTTCACGCAAAAGAGTAGCTGAACCTAAACTTTAAAAAACTTTAACTAAGTCCAAAAGATTCCCTTTAGTTACCCAAAATAATAACTTATAAAAACCTATAAAAACAGTTACAGCGTAGACACTAGGAACAGATTAGAAGCTCTCGCATCCAACAAAGACAATTATACTTCAGAATCACCAGTGTCTATACCATCTAATTCATAATGCCGATCATTACAAAATATGAATTACGGATCTAAAAAGTGAAACTGGTTGTAACAGTTTTTCTGCCAAAATAATCAGCAAAACAGTAAAAATAAAACTTTCAGTATCTAGGACTTAAGAAGTATAATTAGTTTGTGTAAAGAAAAACTTACACATATTCATTCATGTCAAGATCCATCGTCAAAACCTAAAGAGGTTGTAATTAAAGGTAAACCGAGCGATTACAGTGAGGAAGAAATAACAAGTGAACTCAATTGCTCCTGAATATCCAGTTGTTAGAAGAAACAGATTGCACAAAACCAAAATTCCAATCCCATTAAGTTTCATTCACCTCGACTGTAACTTTGACATAAAATATTCAAAATAAATAAATAAGAAATATTCAAATTAAACCCCCCCAAAAAATATTCAAATTAAACCCAAAAAGAGAAATATTCAAATTAAACCAAAAAAAAAGAAATTTTCAAATTAAACCATTTATATTTAGCAATTGTCAAGGTTGAACATAGGAACAGACCAAAAATGCCAGTTCAATGTAAGAGATGTCAGACACCGTCCCACTGAAGCTAACTGTAATCAGGAAACCAAGATGTGTAAAATGTCTAGAACGACACCATTCTTCACAATGTAAGTAATCTCAAGAGACACTTAGATGTGATAACTGCCTAGGAATGCACACTTCAAATTACCAGAGAGTGTCCAATATATTCCAATATTTCACATGATCCTAAACCCATAAAAAATTAAGTATTACCTGACCTCCAAAAAGAATTCCATAGGTTGCGTTCAACTCATAGAATTAGTGCCACTCATGGCACAAATTATCGCTGCTAAGTGAACGCAATCCTCCAGACACGGGGGGTGCCACTCTAAACTTCAAACGAAGCTTTCGGAGGCATTATCGAATTAATAAACAAAATTAAAGAATTCCTTCACACAACCATAAGATCAATTCTCTCCGAAATTCTCACTAATAGATTTAAATAATTTAAATAAACTAAATAAGTGAAATTGGATTGCCAATTGAGTATTTCAATAAATAGAGGGGAAACAATAGTTTTTTTAAAGACTACAAAATAATTTAAGTTTGTTAAGCTTGCATAACGACAGCCCACCTACACCCTCCACAAAATTGAAAATTTCTGTTTTTAAAATTTGTAGAATAACGATAGAATCGCCCATAAAGTATCCGGTGGGGGTTCGTATTCTGGTCCGGTCATATATTTCACACTACTCCAAGTAATTTATTTATATATTTTTTAAAATTGGGGTCTGACAGACCGCACCCAACAACAAAACGTCGTTTAAGGCACGTATGGCAAAACACAAGATCCCAGAACATTAAGAGCGGCATCAATAAATTCAGGACACTCAAAAGAACACCTCTAGCAAAAACAGGTACATTAAATTTTAATGATTTTTGCAAAAAAATACCCCCATGCACTAGATATCAATGTAAAGCTTTAAAAATAATTACAAAAGAAAAAAGCCAAACCCCCCCTTAAAAACAATAATATTATTGCGGAATCTGATGAAGATAAAGCAAACGTTCTTTCAAAACATTTTTGTATACATTCAAACCTCATTGAAGCGTTGGCAACTACTTCACGAATTAATTGAGAATGAAATTACAAAGCCCATTCTGACAGCTGAAACCCACCACATTAATTTCGCCTAAAGAGATTGATAAAAAACTTTACGACAAACCTCCTCAAACGGAAACGATCTAATATTAAACAAGATTCTAAAAAGGTTACCCAATATGGCCAGTATGTATTTCGTAGCTTTCGTAGCTGATGGAGTCTTAAAGTTAGATTACTTCCCAAAATCATGGAATCACACCTATAGCAAACTCAGGAAAAGGCCATTCATTCCCAAGTAACTACATGCCCAAATCTTTTAGCAAATTTGAGTAAGTTTTTCGAGAAAATGCTGTTAATAAGGTTCATTAAATCGATATCATCCGTTAACGGCATTCCGGCTATTCAATTTGGATTCCGAAAAAAATAGTCAACCGTTCATCAGATTCTAAGTCGAATTTCCTGCAGATTAATTTGAAAAGAAAAAAATACAACATGACATCACAAAAGGATTTGACTGCATTTGGCATTCAGGTCTAATCTACTAATTGAGAATATTAGAGGTACCGCTATACCTACAAAATTTAATTACAAATTTCCTATCGGGCAGAACCTTTTCAATATGGTCCAATATGGTCAACAAAGAGGAATCTCCTCCGCACCAAATTATTGCAAGAGTTCATCAGGGATACTCGTTATCTCCCCAATTATTCTCTATATTTATTGACTTTCTTCAATTATCCTACTCAGAAATTGCTGTTTTCACCGATGACACAATACTTATCTTAAATACTGTTGACGTTTTCGAAAGGATTGGAAGACTCAAGGTAATATCTCCTTTTTCATAGATTGGTTAGGGAACTAGAAACTGAAAATCAACCCATCCAAATTCGTCTAAAATATTTTCATTTGGAAAAATACCTAATCTTCCTTCATTAAATGTTAAAGGTGGAACAATCCAAAATCACCCTTCACATATTTAGGCACAAAATTCGGCACAATATCGGCACATAATTAAATTTGAAATCACATATCAATAAATACTCGCTAACAGTAAAAACGAAACTTTCAAAATTATATCTATTATTGAACATCTAATTAAATATTCCCTTCCTGCAAGGCTACATTAAAAAAATAGCCTTAACATTTTATAACAAAATGGGAATCTCCACCAACAACACCAGAATTAAATCCAAATTCCTTAAAAACATATTTCCTCCACGAAGTCACTATTAGAAAAATAAATAAATGAATAAATAACTTTCCACAAAAGATTGAACAAAAACACCGAATTATAACTTTCTTTTAACATTCATCACATCATCTAGGAGGTGCCTCACGAGGTTTCCTCATACAGAAAGGAAATATTTTATTATAAAATTCCCATGTATATTAAGTGAAAAGAATCTTGTAAAGCACTCCGGCGCTGAACTTGGATATCTTTTTAAAAATTGTGTACTAATATACTAGTTTGGTATCAATGTATTATTTCTTATTTTTTTCGTATTTAAAAGATCTTTCCTATTTCAGTTGACGAGTAGAAGACGAGTCGTTCAAGAAGTGCTCATCTAACCCGAAGCAGAACAAGGAAACCTAGACAAAGAACTTAGTCCAGTTTCAAGTGCCTTTAAGAAGACGCAATGTGGCACTTGATGTAGCGCCCTGAAAAAACAAGTCATAGGACCCTTCAAATTTTTTGACTCTCTGAAAAACTCTATGGAGCAAAACATTGAACTTCTCGTATGTTTCTGATGAACTTACTTGTGCAAAACTAACAAATCTGACTACGATCGGTGCACAAAGAAACAAAACTTCGATACATCGAATTAACTGTTTGAAGAGACCAAGATAAAAGGAAAGAGAATGACAACCATTGCAAACTACAAATTGAGAGCAAAACCCAGGTAGTTTATATCACTGGCAAATGTGCTAGTGCAAAAACCCATCCAACAGAAAATACGGCAATGAAAGATACTGTGTCAACATCAACAATTACCAGCTCAGCTCATTGTTCCTAACGTTAGACGGACTCATCCAACAACAGCAAAGAGCATGAGACTAAAGCATCAACGAGCATAAGAAAGCACACACTAACAGGCATTGCACGGCGCCTTGGTGCAAACTTAAAACTGACGTCACGCGGAACATACCGTAATCGTTCTAGTGAGGGCGTTGAAATCCCAACCCCATGTCAGACAGGAAATCACAAGGCTCTATCCACGAAAGATGCTAAGCACTTGGTGAGCACGCTTCATCTGCAGAAGTGGACCATACACTTCAACGACAAACGCATTGATGACTTTGAATACCTTGTCGTGGTCCTCAACAACGAAGCCAAATAAGCTGTACTGAAACTGCCAGATAGGAAAGCTGTAACAATCGCAGAATGACTCCAGGAAATGTGACACGAGACATCGAGCGTGCATTGCTGATGTTTGGGATGTGTTAAAACATCATGAAGGGATCTCACTCCTGAAGACAAGTGAAGTGGTGGACACACTTCATGTCGTCTCACAGGACGACTTAGTTTTACCGCTGCTGACGTTTGTCATAGATGCAAAGAAGTACTCGATGTTTGGTGATTTAGCCGACCCAAGGAGCTCATCGACTATGACAACGCGACCAATGCCATCCAGCACATGGGGCTGGAAACTGATGAACTTAAGATTTGGGGTGGCCTTTCTCTTCGAACATTTGCTTCTGCCGAACAACGACGCCTGTCTTCTTACCGGTATTCACGCTTGTTGTGTCGGCAACAATCAACACAATTCATCTCCACAGGTTGAACTCCTCGAGTTGTCTTTGTACAGGTATGAGATCTCCTTCGTGGAGTTTCAACAGATCCCAAACATCAGCAATTCACGATGGAACTTTCGTGCCAGTCTAAAGCTTCTTCGGTTTATTCTGATGCCTGGAACCCGGAACAAGCTGCGTAAAATTTGTTGATTCATTTCCTACACCTGGGCTGAACAATGGTTCAGCAGTCAATTGTTCCGCGCTGCATACTTTGATGAACTATCTGCAGTTCTCAATGACTACCCAAGAGATCTCAAATACTTGAAAACCCACGGGAAAACAGATCCAATCAACATTGCCCGAAGCAACCAGTGCTGTGGGCGTGCGATCAAAGCTCTTCAATTTCAGTTGATGAGTAGAAGATAACTGTCGTTCCTGAAGAGCTTGTCTAAAACGGAGCTTAACAAGAAAACTTTCACAGATAACAATGTCTAGTTTCAAGTGCCTTCAAGAAGATGCAACGTGGGAATTTTTGCAGCACGTCGCATGCCCGTTAAAAACCATAACATTGGACGCTTTAAATTTCTTGAATCTGCTGCCAAAGAACGCAGAGAGAGGATTAGTCTAATTGCTGTGGAGCTGAAACCTATGGAGCAAAACAATGAACTGCCCGCATGTATCTGATCAAACTATTGGTTCAAAACTAGCAAAATATCTAAGAACGATGCACAAGTAAACAAAATTTTAATTACGAATTGTTTGACGTGACCGAAACGAAAGACCAATTGAAGTGCAAAGAAAATTAGAACCTCTAGAAACTTAAATTGGGAGCAAGGGTTATTCCAGGGGCAAACGTTCTAGTGCAAATACCATCCCCCCATTCAAGCCAAAGAAGGCAATAGAAGAGACTGCATTAACATAAACACTTACCAGATCACTTCCATCTCATTGTTCAGAATGTTACAAAGACTCCAACGACAGCAAAGATGATGAGAATGAAGCATCAACGACCACAAGGAAGCGTAACAGGCATTGACCACAAGGAATCAACAAGCATTGCCAGACACCATGATGCATACTTAAAGCTTCCGACCCAAGGAGCAGCAAATGTGTACCACCAAGTTTCGGGTGAGGCCATTAAAATCCCAACCCCATAACAGTCAGCAATCCACAACGCTTTCTACACGAGAACTGCGCAAGTATAGAAGCACTTGGTGAGCACACATCATTTAGAGACGTGGAGAATACATTGTGACGAAAACGCATTGATGGCTTTGAATACCTCGTCGTGGTCCTCAAGAATGAAGCAAAAACATTATGTTGCCTGTGCTGCAACTGAAAGACGGAAAAACTCAAACAATCGCCGAAGGGCTTCACAATATGTCAAGAGTTCAACCTGTGGGGATCAATTGTCATTGTTGCCGACACAACAAGCGTGAACACCGGCAAGAAGACAGGCTTTCTTGTTCAGCTGCAGCAAATGTTCGAAGAGAAACGACACCCCAAACTTAAGTTCAACAGTTTCCAACACCATGTACTCGATCGGACGATAAGTTCCATGGATCGACTAAATCACGAAACATCGAATAATTCTTTGTGAGTGATATAATGAGCAAAAATAATAAATTAAAAGCATGCTCTGAGCGTGCGATCAAAGTTATTTAAGACTTGCATAATTCCTGCGGCAACAAGTGCCTGTTATTGAAATTCCTCCTATACAATGACATTATCATGAATAATTGACTTCCTTGTGCGTGTTTGATGACTACACAAGTGTCTCTCGAGCTTGTTTAATTTTAGACTAGAGCTTGTTTAATTTTAGATTTGCTTACAGTGACTCAAAAAAGGCAAAAATGAAGAAAAAATTGTATTGTGCATGAAATTTTTTTCCAAATCACCTTGAAAGTAATACCTTATCCAGTTTTAGGGAAAGTTAATCAAATTATGATACAAAGAAATTAAGTAGGAAAGTCATCATATTAGTGTACAACAAATAGCGGGTAGAATTTATTGTAATAAAAAAGAAAAATATGCACATACATACGCGCGGCAATGGTGTACCCAAGTTGGCGGGTTCAAACCCGATCGATTCAAACCCGTGGATTTTTAAGGGCGAAAAAATTCCTTCGTAAGCCTTCTTTCGGAGGGGAAGTAAAGCTGGCTGTCCCATGTTAGTAGATATACTTGCATGTAAAAGATCCTCAAGCCTAAATGACGCCTCTGAGAAAAATTCATATAGCCTGTTTCTCGCTCAAGAAATACCTTCTTTCTCTGCTAGTTGGTGAAAGGAGCGTCGCGAAATTTGTGTGGTCAGAATGAAGAGCAGCCATCATGGCGTGAGTCTCGCCACGTAAAATAAGGCATTAGTTCAATTCAATAATTGTTGTATACAAGAATTTTCCGAGCAAGGAACGTCGCCGATCAGATAACGTGGGTTCGGAGTAGCTGAAAGGAAGTTCTACCTCTACAGAAGAACTTGTACACTTTTAGACCTACTCACCACACATAGAAGTGTTCGAAATATAAAATAAGTGTTTAATGTTTACGAGGAGCAGGTGCCCAAGTGAATAGTAGTACCGTGAAATCGGTGATGGGTCGCGGAAGGGGAAAGCGGGACTTAAAGGGAACATGTTCAAACAAGGCGATTAGGCGATGATTTAGTAGTTCTCGCTCGACACGAATGTACTCTGTGAAACATGAGCCCATAATTGCATTTACTAAAAAATCATCCTTTCATCCTTCTCTGCGAGTACGCAGTTTCGAAGAAGCAGGGGCAAGGTAAGTCTGACAATTCATGGCGAAGACATGATTGTCACAAAACCGCAGTAGCATTACATTGTTCAGTAACAAAGACGATTTTGTAACATTTATTGCAAACGCACATATGAAATGTATATATAACAAAAATATAACAAATAAAAAAATTGTTACTTTAATCACGATACAGAAAACGAATACTGACTCACATCTATGAACGTACAATAAAAACCAGCAAAAAATATTTCAATTATAGAAACTCTTGACGAAGAAGCCAACAATTACGAAAACTCGAAGTTTCGAAGGCGTGGGGAGCAAGAGTTGCCCCGAATGACACAAACTCAACATCATATTTAAAATGTTGCATAACTTGAGTTTTTTATTTCAAAAAACTGTATTTGTTATTTTGTTTAAAAAATGTGCCTGTTATTTCAACTATTATTTTATTACCCACCCACCTCACGAGAGACCACGAGTGCCACGGTCAGAGGGGGATAGCTCGTCGTAAGTTTTGAATCTCATGATTGGGATCGGATACACGAGGAAAAGTGGTAGCCTATCTTTCGGTTCTAAAGATGAGAATGAGAATGGGAGGGTCCTTCTCCGGCATTCGCCTGGAAGTGACTAAGGAAACAAACGGTTAGAGCAGTTGGCCACCGAATTCCATTCCGGTGGACGTCACAAATCCACCAGCGGAAAGAAAAATGTGGGTGGACCTTTTGGTCTCCTCTGAAAGCCGATGAGCAGGGCCGGATTTACCTACAAGCAAAACAAGTGGTTGCTTGGGGGCCCCCATTCACCAGGGGGCCCCCATTCTGCAGTGAAGAGCAGAAAAAAAATTATGTAAAATGTATTTAATGTAAAAAAATGTAACACAAGTAAAAATTTCTATAAAAATTATCAGTTTTCATTTGTATCTGCACAGAAAGTACTTGTACTATAATACATTTTTTATTTAATAAAGATGGAGCTATTTTTTCGGGGAGGGGGGGCAACACAATTTTGTGCTTGGGACCAGCACTACTTAAATCCGGCCTGCCGATGAGAGAAGTGAGTTCTAAACCTATCTGACTACTGTAGAATAGACAGTTAAAAAGGACGGGCGATGGACCATTTTTTCGGGAATACATGTAGTAGAGGGATTTGCAAGATATGGGAGAGGGCTAATCCTTAAGTAAAAGGAAAAGTAAAAGGGGAAGTAAAGCCGGCTGTGGGGAAGTAAAGCCGGCTGTCCCATGTTCGTAGATTTACTTGCATGTAAAAGATCCTCAAGCCTAAATGACGCCTCTGAGCTAAATTCAAATCGCCTGTTTCTCGCCCAAATACCTCCTTTCTCTCCTAGTTGGTGAAAGGAGCGTAGCGAAATTTGCGTGGTCAGACGGAAGAGCGGGCCTGATGGCCCGAGTCTCGCCACGTAAAATAAGGCAAATTCAATTCAATTCAATTCAATCCTTACAGACACGTGTAGGGTGAAAAGTATCATGATACAAAACAGTGTGTACAATACATAATATACGTTTTTACATTCGACTTAAGTGCGTGTGTGTGTGTGCGAGAGTTTTGTAAGGATAACTGTCAATACAGTCAAGGGTCAAACCTCTAGTTCAGACACTGCGAAACTTTCACATCAAAAACTGTCAGTCTACTAAAAGCATGACGAAAAAACAGATCATGATATTCAATCTACCGATACCAGCGTATGACAAAGCTACCAGTAAATAATTATGAAAACGGTCATGAAAAAGACGACGGCGATTACGAATCACGTCAGGAATGACTGAACAAAATTAACAGCTTTATCAACATCAAGAGAAATACAAGAAAGTTTACGTAAGAGACTACAAATCACCAAGTTTTTACAAAATATTTTGTATCCCTCTTTGAAGAAGGCGCGAAGTGTTCATGTAATGGAAATACTGCAAAAATCTGCGTCAAGATATGGCCAATTTATCAATGCTATGAATGCCATTCACAGAACGCAAGTGTTTGAAAAGGAAAGATGTAGACATAACAAAATAATTAATGACAATATCAAACTAAAATATCTTTGAAAGTTCATTTTTATTTCATTCTCACACTTGCGCGGAATGAAAAATAGCCTTCTTTGAAATGTTACAAATGCAAAACACGTTTTAAGAAAAGCTGTATTGGAATAGCCTTTAATATAACAACGTTAAATCAAAGGAGTATCATTCAAACATCATCTACAACGATCACTGGCAATTTTCATAGATTAAATTGATACAATACGATGGTTATAATCGCAACACATACTACTTACAAAATGCCTTCAAGTTCATGTATTGTCCGAGAGAGAAGAAACATTGTATTGATATTTATTTTAATTAAAATTGACATTTCGTATGTCATTTGTCCTGCTACATAAATTTGTTCCTCAAAGCGAATTGATAAATTTATTTTAATGGCAGAAACATAACGGTTTACGTATTATTACGTTTAATAACGGTAAACGTTTCGTATGTACAAAGTAAAAAAAATCTTTTGCGTAGAATAAGTTTTGTAAAATTAACCCTGATTATTCTGGCGGCCAACATTTCAACGAAATGTTTTACTTTATGTTATACTTTACTTCGTCCAGTAATAGTAACATACGACGTTGGTATAGATTTCGGGGAAATTTAATACTTCAAAATGGCGTCGTTGGCGCGATTGGTGAAAATAAATGACCGGGTGGGAGCAGCGCCGCTTGCCCAGCCCAAGGTCACTACACATGTGTATAATGATCTCGCCCAGCCTTCCTTGGATGGGCGAGCAGTCTGCTTTGTAAGACGTTACCGGCTTCGGTGGAGTAACGGTTAACGCATCGAACTGTTTACGCAATTTCGCGGGTTCAAACCCGATCGAAGCCGGGGATTGTTAAGGGTGAAAAAGTCCTTCGTACGTCTTCCTTAGGAGGAGAATAACGCCGGGTGCCCCATGTTGTAGATTTACTGCCTATAAAAGATCCTTAAACCTAAAGAAGCATTTGAGCGAAACGAAAACCGCCTTTTTCGTCGCTCGAGTGATACCTTCTTTCTCCGCTAGATGGCCAAAGGTGCCTAGTGATATTTGCGTGGTCAGACGAAAGAGTAGGGCTGATAGCCTGAGTCTCACCACGTAAAATAAAGCATAACTGAATTTAATTGAATTTCCCCCTACAGCGGAAGGGGAAACAGCGGTTTCCCCTCCCTTCCGGGCCACCTGGTGAAGACCGGTCACGACGCCGACAACCCTCTTGTTCTGTATTTAAACTGCAATGTTCAGTGACGTTCTGTGCTAAAAATGGATCAAGAACGACACGAAGATTACCTGAGATACCGAAGTGGGAATTACATATGGTAAAAAAATGAAAAACATAGGGGTGGCATCGCACGATTAAACATGTTCTTTAAAAGTACTAGGTCACCCAATGCATGCCACATTCTAAACGATACGAAAATAATATTGTGCAGCAGTGCACACTCAAACACAGATTGTCTGATATAACAGCTCGCCTGTCGCGATATAGAAAGAGTACAAAGCACAGAAACAAGAATATTGTTTTCCACGAGGAAAACCATTGGAAATAGAGACTGATATCGTCTCTAACAATATCTCTATCTATTGGAATATTTCAAGGAAATTCACCGAGTACACTATGGCTTAGTTTCTGCAAGAACCCCATTTTCACTATGGAAAACGACAAAGAGTACATTTTTACGATCAAATCAGGAATGAAAGTATTATATCACATAATCATCTGCCTTATATGGACAATATAAAGCTATCAACTAAAGCTAAAGCGTCAAGGTCGCATATCTCCTGAAAACTGGAATGATTTCCGAACGATATACAGATGCAATTGAACAAAACAAATGCGGAGCAGTGAGTTTGATTAAGGGAAAGCTGCAAAATACTGCATGCACCTGTGGAAGAATATGCGCGATACAAGCTGAAGAAACACACCGATATCTAGAAATGTAACTTGCTAGGCGCATTGAACACACAGGAATAAAGAACGACCTGCATTAACCACCGAATTTGGCTGGAAAGTACAAAGAATTTTAAAAACTGGATTTAACAGTAAAGAGCACTCGAAACATTGAAAGAACACTTACAACTCACACTCACACTTAAACGTGTAAACGTTTAAGTAAAAGCATTAACACTAACGCTTTTCCCAGCTTAGGCTGGGAGTTATGTCATGGAGAATCACAAACATAGAGAACATTAAACAAAGTTTAGCGGGTTCTTCTTTCAAAAACCCATAAACAGCACCTTAAGATCAGTTGAACGTGTGACCCTTCCTCGACGCCTTGGCGGTAGAGGCGTTTTTAGGATTAACATCATGATCTGCAAGCACGTTAAGAGCCTCAAAATACTTCCATGCGAAATTTACTGCTTCTAAGCTACATGGTGCATTTTGTTCAGTGGACGAATGGACACCATTAAAACTATGCTAGTCAGAAGCAAGCCTTACGGCACCCAGTATTAAACAAAAACTTAATGCGTGGATGACATAACCTATTCATGGCCGACACTCAAATAAGATCAGCAGAGCATATGGTATTGATTACCTTTTTGACCTAATTTTTAGACAGGATGCATCTTTGGATTAGATGGAAGACAATAAGCAAACAAACAATTTATGGAGATATTGTCATTCTGTACTAAAACATGTGGTCAATTACTGTGCTCAATTACGACTCACGAGAGATAATGCAGTTTTAAATCAAACAAAATTATCAGTAATTGAATGCATGAAGAATACGATGTATGTATAAAAAATACTTCACTCCTAGTTTGTGTCGGTTTATATTTACAGTCATGTAAATTTATATTTATATATTATTATCTACTATTAAGAAATAATTATATTTCTCATTTAATTTGTGCAAAATTACGTAAAGTCCATCCTAAATCTTTCAATAATATTTCAATATAAGAAACATTGTCAGTATATAACATTACCATTTATTTCATCAATTAACCCTCAAGTTAAAAAAACATTTCTTGAGAATGACAACATTAAAATAAGGAACCATTTTAAACAAAAACCCTATTATAAAGCACAAGAAGGATCCTTCTCAAAATTAGATTAAAAAAAGTGATCAATGCCTTCAATGTAACTACTGTTACTTGGGTCAGACTTCAAGGATATCAAAGGAAAGAGTACAAGAACATGCAAATAATAAAAAAAATCAGTGAACGATAGGCCTACATAACAAAACAATGTATCAACAACAAATATCATTCTGATTTTCAGAACCCTACCATATTAAAAAAGACTCAAAATACCTCTCAAAGCTGACCAAAGAAACGACTTACTTACAATTACGTAAACACTACGACGTAGGACGATGATCTACAACGTTCTAAAGGTTGGAGTTTAAAGTATCTCAATGTGCTTAGAATTCCACTTAGCGTTGCAGAAGAGTAAAAAACGCTTTTCCAGAGACAGACAACGAATCACGCCAATTTGTGATTTAATGAAATTAGAGTGCATATTACGTTAGCTATGTATCTTGTTCAGCCCTGCGAACTCACTCCAACCCCCAAACAGCCGGCCTTAGAAATACCAGTGCACTCGCTGTTAGCAAAGGTCGTAGGCCCAAAGAGACCCAGCGTCTTAGTTCTAAATTAGATTGTAAAGAAATAGAATTTTACGTTAAAGCCATCGCTAGAACTACAAAAGCCTAATGAGCTGTAGTACTATGTATTCCAGCAATTGAATAAACTCCTCTCTCTCTCTAGGGTTACTCACTCTAGAGAGTGGAAATGTGGAAAACCAAATGTCGTCAATGACCTCCCAAATCTACAATACCGCTTCGTAACTTAGAAATGCACACCAAGATCTGGCGAAATACAGCTGCGACGAAATTGAAAAAAAATAACCCTCTAGGAATATATGTGCTTCTGAGACCAGAGGGGTAACATAATCGTTTATTACTAATATTATGATAAATACGTTAGAGTAAGATGACCAGATCTTAAAAAGCCCAAAACGGGATATTGTGGCATTTCGCGACTAAAAAAACGGTACAAATCCGAAAATTAATTTTTAAACATCAATGGAAATGGATAGCACGAATAAACATAAAAAGTCCGCAATGTTTAATAAATTTATTTGTAGAAAAAAAGGATGCATTTAAAGCATTTATTTAGAATTTGCAGTTAAAGTATTTATTTGCAGAAATTACTTTTACATTATCTGAAACGTAATCTTGGAATTCGATACATGATTTTTGAAAAGTTCAGTATAAAGTTCGGATTACTGAATTTTTTTGTAATGATATCCATAGCGATAGAGCATATACAAACTCAAATGACATGAGAACTGGTTTTTCTTCCTAGAACCATCAGTGATCCCCCCTTTTGATTTCAATAGTCGGTGCAACTCGTGTTACGAGGTTCATGAGCGTATAAATTACTCACGGTCGCGGTTACTTTTTTATAAACTAATGCAAATCCAACGGAATACATTATGATGAATTGAAAATTGTTGACAGCGCTTTATGTTGATTAGTCATTGTCTCAAAATACGGAATATTTTGGCGTCCCGTTTTCCATTAAAAAATAGGGGACAGGGACTAAAAAATGTTTACTTTCAGCTGATGATTTGAAAATGTATAAGGCAATTGTTACTGATTCAAATAAATTTGCAAGCTAATATAAATAACGTCTATAGATGGAGCATAGGGAATTATTTGTACTTTAATATTAAAAAGTGTTGCTTCATTACTTATATTCGAAATAAAGCATATCTGAATAATAAATCTTTAGAACATGTATATTTTGTAAAAGTCTTAGGGGTTCATATGCAACATAATCTGACTTACCAACAACACATATTTAATATAACAAATGATGCATTGAAAAATTTTGACTTTATTATTCGAAATTCCAAGAATTTCAACGACACCTCAAGTTTAATACTACTATTTGACTTGTGTGCGCCATATTGGAATACGCTTCAGTTATTTGGTCTCCTTATTGCATATCAATAAGTAACCAAATTGAAAAAAAAATTAAAAAAACGATTCTCAAGGTATTTATATACATAAAGTACATACAATCTGCTTATGAAATTTCTTAAATTATTTTAGTTAAATACTACTCTTTCCACTGGGCTCGTGTCTAGCTCTTGGTCAGCGTGCTCGCTTTCCACTATGCTATCCCGGGTTTGATTCCCGGTCGAGCGAAGACTATAGTGTGGAATTTCCTTGCAATGTAACCGATAAAGTTCTGAAACGTACACTACACGCACACAAAGTCCTAGCCATGCAGTTACTAAATGTAGCATTGCCTCAGGGTGGGGGAGGGCTCAGCAACCTATTGATTATTGTTATTTACTATTCCAGACCATTCACTTGAAAACTTTACATTTCGACTACATTTTGAAAATTTTTGAAGTCATTTATGTGGAAGTGTAATATAGTTTAATACATTGCAATGTTGTGAAGATACTTCAGCAGTTATTTGACACAAATATTTTAAAGGTTTTGTCACGAATACGAATAAATGCTATTGCTATCGTTAATATCCAAGATGTAGGCAAAGGCCAAGTTGACAGACAAAATTACTTTCCTTGCAAAATTACACACATAAAATCGAGTACAAAAGAAAGTGTATTTTGAAACAAAACATAACAATGTTAAAATGTTGGGTGAAAGTTCATATGTCACTCACAAAGTTTCGATTCTATATTATTTTGGATTTTCTTCAGTTGGAGATATTCAATATATATACACGGTCTTCACCATAAAAGGAATTCAGAAGGTACAATTCACAGTAAAGTTCAAAAGAAATCTACTCTTCTACGCCCTTACAATGGGCATTTTTTAGAGAAAAGTGATTTTGGTATTGGAAATCACTTTTACATATATGTAAATATGCAATATGCAAAATATGTAATACATATATGTAATGTAAATTACATACACTTAGTATGCTTATTTATATTACATAAATGTATATATGCCTTAAATACATATATGTAATGACAGCAAATGACATTCATTGTTTTGGTTGAATTAATATGAAAGGATTTCTTTCATGTTAGACCGAAGGATGCTAGACCGAAGCCAATGTGGTGCAAACTTACAGTAAAATATATCATTTTACTTTGAAACTAATATATTTTTTGTTTAACTAGCCGGTTGTAATTTGGTTACATTGAATGTTGCTACAATAAAACATACTTCCCTTTCAAAACAACGGTCCTGATCATTTAAGGGTTGATTAAAAACTTAAGAGAATCATATATTTATAATACAAATGCATTTGAATTAATTGTATTTCGTGCCATTCCAATAATTGCCATGATATTTGAATTACATTGAAGAACAATTGACTGGAATTAAATACCTACCCATAGAAATTGGTATTTTCTATAACAACTACTAAATAAAAAAGTATTCAATTTTTTACATTCAAATGCTTAAGATATTACAAAAATATTCAATTTTTGTAATTATCATTTGATTTTCAAATTCATTTACATACTCTTGACCCAAGAAATTTGTTGACAATTATCTGGACAACATTTTTATCCAGTCCAAAGGATAGATAACAAGTAAAGGCCTAGTATTTTCAGTGCAATTAGTACATTAGTACAGTTTTAGTACATACAACATCCATTGTTTACAATTTACTGCACAAATTTGGAATAGTCACACAGTTCAATAATTTTACAAAAATCCTCATAGTTTCTACTAACTATTGCAGAACCGATTACGTTTTGATGCTCATGCAAAAAACGTATTTCGTAATTGGGAGGAAAAAAAACATGTTACTTAAAATTAGAATCTGAAGAAAAAGGAAGGTTTAAAATTATTCTTATATACACTACAGCCGATCTTAATTCCAATCCAAAGGGGAAGTAAAAATCTCTGAATTATTAAAAATTCGAAACAGCAACAAAAAAATCTCAATTAATCTCAGCTCTAAAATCACAATTATATTTCTTATAGATGACTTCACTTTTCACAACTGCCATCATTTATTGTTATTAATGTGAAAACAGAGGTGAATATCACATGAGTCAAAATTAACATTTTATTTTGGATATTAATGAAAATAAAACTCACTACCATTCAAATATATGAACATGACAGTTTTCAATAAAACAAATCTAAAAATTGTATTTTCTTTGGCTTGACTCTTCAATCATAACGAATGATTTAGTTAAGATAATCAGAATCTATGTTTATTTACGTCATGCGATACGTCTATAATAACTTTTAATAGCATGATTCGAATTGGTATCATTCGAATCCAACAATATCGAACGAACAAACCCCGAAATAACCAGAGTTTACGGAAGTGACTGAAGATATTCCTGTGGAAAGTGGTGCATTGATAATCTACTGTACCTTCCATGCAGCAAAAATGTAACTAAAAAGAATAATATATACAAATTCGGTGAATAAAAATTCTAAATACTTATGCTTGCACCCCCAGGAGTTTGGATCTTGAGAAATAGACGTGGATGGATTGTAGTTCAGTAGAGAATACTGATGACAAAATTTCATTGCTTCTGGAACAAATCTGCAAATAAAAGGACAAAATAAAAAAAAATTGGTTGACTATCTCTTTTCTGAGGTGGAAGAACATATGCATAAGCATAATGCATATGCATAAGCATTATGTTTGCTTGCTTAAATGATAATTATGATAATTTGATCAACTGCTGGAGTCACTAGTCTCGCATGTCCCCCCCCCCTCAGGAGATGTCGGTGATCTCCCCCCCCCTCTATGGCGAGATCCACCGCAGCCCTACACGTTGGCTGGAAGGATTTCCTCAATCAGGTGTCTCCCACCAGTGGGCCACTTCCTCAGCCGGGACAAGTTCTAAGCTCATGTGGTAGAGTAGGGTGTGTATGTGTGTGTGTATGGGTGTGTGTATGTGTGTATGTGTGTGTATGTGTGTATGTGTGTGTATGTGTGTATGTGTGTG
>BOPP01000253.1:616775-640013 GCA_017312745.1 Gryllus bimaculatus
TATGTGTGTGTGTATGTGTGTGTGTATGTGTGTATGTGTGTGTGTATGTGTGTGTATGTGTGTATGTGTGTATGTGTGTGTATGTGTGAATGTATGTGTGTGTGTGAAGATAGGAGAAGGAACAGGAAAGAAAGTTCGCACGTGGTTCGTGACCCATTCATGAAGGTACTGCTCGGGCATTCCTCTGGTGTTGATCGGAGAATCTACGGAAAACTACCGATAAGAGCAGCAGGCCGCGAGAATTCTCTTCCAGTCAGCGGCTGAATTCCACTTGCTTTGGTATTCAACCTCACAGAGCTTATACGGGATACTTTCAAGAATCACTTTTGATTAATTTACAGACAGTGCCAAACAATTACAGATTAATCGTAACAGCCCAAAATATCGAGACACTGCACTGCTCAGTAAAACAGTTTAGCATTATACACAACTAAAATCAATCAGAAATGAATGTCAAACAGAAAATTTTAAAATTGTATTCGGAGACTACCAGAAAAAAATATATGAAGACTTAAAATTAGTGGATTGTGCAAAAACGTTCATTCCACTGCATGCCACAATAATCATTCACATTAAATTCACATTAATTCACGGTACTTAAAAGATATCAAGATAGGACACAATCTTTTGATACACGTAATATAGATTGCATATTCAAAACCATCTTTGCAACCAAAACTTACTTCTTTGCAAACCAAAAGTACCATTTAAAAATATTAATAAAGATGAACACACTACAAGTTACAGAGAGCTTCGAATTAAATGAATGCTTCACCTGTCTATGCCCTATCCCCAGTTATTTATAAAATCTAATGCAAAATCCTTTAAAATCATGAGTGTTGATCAGAAAGATCAAGATCACTCAATTCATACCACTTCAAGCGCACACAATCCTTAATACGGTATGTTCTACTTTCATAACCATTAAGATTGTTCATTACGCGAGTTATATACGAGTATTATATATCAACCAATATATGCGTCTGATGTAACGCATGAGAAATAGTGGTATATACGTAACGCTTTATAACAAGTCTATTCACTCGAAAACTAAATATTGAGAAAATATTTAAAAAATATTTGTAGTACTTTAAGTTTTATTATTATATGGTTTAAAACATGACTATGTTATGAAAAAAACAGCCGATTTTTTTTTCACATTAAACAGTTGTCCTCAATATTTATGTGATAAAATCAAATTTGTTTTCATATGAAGACAATTGAATAACGTTTTTCGTTTAAATAACGACTTTGTCTTACTAGGACATATTAATAGTTATATCAGTTTAATAATTCGTTAGAATCATCAAAAACATCAAAAAATGAAAATTTGATCAGGGTACCTGAGAGTCCCCCCCTCCCGGCAACATGTGGGACCATTCATACGTTAGCATTGCTAGTCAAACATAAATTGTTTGATCGACTGAGATGAATGGAGTAATTGCAAAACTTTGCAAAATTAAAACTCGTAACGTATAAATAAACATCATTGTAGTGCGTTGCTAGTAGTAGATAAAATAGAAACAATTTAAACGAAAAATTTTAATAATGAACCCTAAGTTAAAAGTTGAGTTAAAATTACTAGTCTAATTAAATATTTGAAATATTTTATTAAGAATAATTCTATCAGAAGTAACAGAACGAATAAAAATATTGGAGAAGTGAAATTTGAACATTGTTAATGATTCTACTACTGTATTCGGTAATTTGGTGCAGACGTGCCTACTGATGTAAATTCATTATGATTTTTATGATATTCCCGAGTTGGAGATATTATCTGTGACTGGAACATGACTAGAACTATATTGAGAAATGTATACCTCAATAAAATATTCAGACTTTTTGACATTGCTGTTCTTGTGAATCTTATGGTGGCACGCAGCATTTCAAAGATGGTAGTTGCACTATTCCGACCACAAAACACATATTTAAGTGAACTCTTGGTGTTGCAACACCTCACTTTTCTCGCATTCTTTCTAACATTGACAATAGGACAAGGAATTGAGCCCTGGACCGCCTTGCAGATATCTAGTTTGCTGCCTGAGCCCTCCTGAGGGGCAATTGTTTTTGAAAATTACTTCAATTTCAAGCAAAAAGGATTTAAAGACTACTCGTTTTATCAAAACACTGCACTTATTTTAGGATTTAATTGTTTAGAAGAGGTTTTGTTGAGGAAAAATTCCCAATATTAAAAACTGTTTATAATTCGCATTGACGGAAATAAATTTTGTACACATTTTCGGGGCACAACTAAGGCGGGGGCCAGGACAAGGTGCTGCGGCCTCTGGGCGCTCCATCCGACTGGTGACAATGGGGTGCCTACTTATAAATATTATTTAACTCAATTCAGAAGAATCCAATGATTCTATAGTTTCTGGGAATTATTTATAACATTTTAACTTCCAATAAAATGAATTACCAAACAAAAGTCTAATTATTCCCTAAATACAACAATTCGGATGGAGAAGTTCAGTAAGATTCAGAATTTTCTTCTGCTTACATTCACACATTTTCTATCGGTTTGGCTGGTGGAATAAGTATTCTCAGGATACTAACACTAACTTTGCGTTAAAAAAAATTGTAAACACTAGCACACATTATCACTATTCTTTAAAGATTTGGGAACATATTACATTTAATAAACGGTATGGTTATATAATTCTTTTATTGTTATGAGAAAATCGAAATTACTGTTCGTTTCTGCCAAAGAAAATCAGATCGTGGTAAAATTGTAGTTTTAATAATATTTGCGACATTGTTAGTAAATAACAGTGAAGATATATCCAGTAAATGAACGTGACAGGAAATATACACAGAATGCTGAGTTATAAAAAGTTGTTCAAACTTACCGGTACAATTCCTCCCTAAGCATTAGGGTACATTGCTTCTTATTTGATGTACGCTTGTTGCTGTTCTTTTTAGCCAACATTTGGAAAGTAATTTCTGCAAAATAAAACATAAAATTTGGTAATGTAAAGTATATTGTGTTGCCGGGGAAATTTATGACAAAGAAATCTTAGCACTTACTTTCAACTTTCATGATTACTGTCCAGTACCAATAACTGACTTAAGTCTCAAAATTCACTCATAGGTGATTTGTTTGAGGAACTCTTCTGCTGACAAATATAAAATATTATTCGCATGGGTTGAATTATACTTCCTTGTATTTCAATGAATAGAAAAATACTGTTACTTAAGTACCTGCAACATGGAGGCATTAGCGGTCTAGAATTCCCAATTAATCAAAGGCAAGGAGAACATTTACCGCTACTTGTTTACTTTAACGTACTTCACCTCCTTTCTGTTATTCAGGGTATTAAATGCTTATCGTCATTACTGGAATAGAAAACACTAGTGTAATCAGTCAAATACAACTTTTTTCTCAGTATATCACAAAAACATAAGTGTGTACCGAGACATTTCAGGCATTATGTTTAAGAAATGTCATTCATATTTAAACGTTAATTGAAAAACTACACGAGCAAAGCTAGATCTTTCATGACAAAGTAAGTAATTTGCACTTTGAAAAGAAATTCGCACACTACTGACTCTTTGCAATAAAAATTTAATTGCATTCAGTTTTTATTTTCAAAATTATTTTTTACCTCTATATTTTTAAGAGTCCATAGAAATTTACGGAGAGAAATATAATTACTTGAATTTTGGAATTTATTCAATGGAATGATAATTTACTATATTTGTTACTAGCTTTCTTCGTAAACTTCAACTCTAACAATAAAAAAAATCAGAATTACACAAGTTTTAAGACATTGAGGTATGTAAGCATTTAAATTACATGTACTAACTGAACTGGCATCCCATCATTGATCTTAATTTCCCTGTATAATAAAAGAGTAAAAACGGCAAAACAAATCAAAAGGGTTGGAAAGAAATAACGAAAAAAATTAAATGTGAATAGAATGAAGAAAAAAAAGAAAAATGTACAAGCAAAATATACAGGAGTCATTCAGACTTACTTCGCCATCTTTAAACTTCCCACGCTAGACGAAAACGTTTCATTCTGCTTAAATTACGTTTACACAAAACTCGCTCGCTGATAGTTTGTACGACCATTGGAGATTTCTCTCCAATGATTTTCGCCGACTTTCACTCGATATAATCGATGTCCTACAGCAATCGATAAACACGTCCGCCACGCGCAGCTTCCCCGGGACATTTGCTTGCAGCTTGCGCCTGGGAACGCCTTTCCAGGAAATGTCGGCCCAGCACGTCAGCACCCAGTGATACCAACGCAGCGCTTCTACCAACCAAATATATCTTTCAATTTTTGGAGTAGGTACAAGCTTGCACTGCAGAAAACGAAGATTATTTTGCACGACTTTTGACAACTTTTTTACGAAGAAAAAACAAAAATTTTATTTTTGATATTCATCACTAGAATATCAATAGAATGAACTACTTCAATTTCTCTATAAATATCAAAAGAAGTTCTCATTACATTCCGATAAAAAATATCGAACGTAAACCGTTTCTTAAAATTAATAATGAGATTTATTACTTATGAATTGAAATTATTTCCTAATTGAAACTATTTCCTTAAATTAATAATATACACCTTACAGATCTTTAACTTGCTAATAGAAGAGGTTTCGTATTTCAGACTGAATATTCTTCCTCTTCGTTTGAGTAGTTTAGATAAGTAATAATAATAATTCATTTCCTTTCACTTACAAATTAACACCACGTTTAATATGACTGAATTCCTGAAAGCAACAAAGGCACAACCCCTCTCGGATCGATATTTGCGCCTTTGGCCTTCAGAGAGCTCCAACTATACGTCTTTCTTTGTCCTACGCTCTTCCCTATGCTTCGCGCAGAGGCAGAGCTCAAAATCACTTTTGCATGTTACAGTTTGGCACAAACGTAAGTCATCAAATCAGACAACAACAATGAACCATAAAATAACGACATAATGGAACATTTTGATAAAAAAATGGGAACGTAAAATAGTGTTTATATAATTAATAAGATTATACAAGTTATGAATGTACGCCATATAGTTTTTAGCATTCATAAACTTGCTTTTTTTCTCAACACCGTCACAAATTTACCAGCACAATATACAGACATCATGCAAACTTACTTCGGAATCTTGAAACTTCGATGCTTGTGTCGAAAATGTTTTCTTCAGCTTTCAAACACTTAACACAAACCACATTCGCTGTTATTTTGCCGGATCGATTTCCCTATCATGATTTTGGCCGACTTTCACATCATCTGATCGATTATAATGCAGAGTACAAGAAACACGGCTTCCGCTGACCAGACCCCCCGACCAATTGGTTGCGGCCAACACACTTCCAGGATATGTCGACCAAGAGAACGGCGCTACCAACCAAGATCATCAAATTCAATTTCTCCAGTGTGCACTATCAAAACTGAACAATTATTTTCAATACGGACAAGAATGTTTTCGCAAATTTAAAATCGAAAAATAATACTTAAGATTTTTATTGTCGATCTCAAAAAATAATACTTTTGTATAATCATCATTAATAGAGTTTCCAGGAAATTACCAATAGATTGCACCATAATTTCATTCGTTTTCAAATAACACACTGACTTTTAAAACATTAATCTGATAAATATTCGAAAGTAAATTATTTTCTATAATTGTAATAATGTAACAAGTTGTGATGTAAACCTTGTGAATTTGAGCATTCATGTACTTATTCTTTCGTAACTTGCTACCAACTGATGGATGCTATCAAATACAGGTGCTTTCAATCTCATGTTCATTTATTGAAATTCATCAAAACTGAATTAAAATGCATTATCTGGAGGGTGTAAAAGGAGATAAATAATTAAGTCTAAGATTGTCAAAAGGTGTTTTATGAAGAAAAGAGAAATAATAATTTTAATATTTATCGTCAGCAGTAAATTCACATACCTGTGTATGTCATACCATGTCCTTAGCAAGTGTAGTGCATGTTGCATGTTGTTTTGCTAGGGAGGTGACGGTGATCTTTCCCTCGCAGTATGGCGAGATCTGGCGCCGACCTACCGCTAGCGGAGTTTTCTTAAACCAGGTATCTCCCCCAGCGGAGCACCACCCTTGTTGGGACAAGTTCTAAGCTCCCGAAAGTGTAAGTGTCTGTGTGTAACGGGAGAGGATAGGACAAGGAAGAGGTAAGAAAGATCACGCGCAGTCCGTAGCCCGTTTGGTTAGGTACTCCTCCGGTATTCGTCTGGTATTGATCGGAGGAACCACGGAAAGTTACCGATCAGAGCAGCCGGCTGCTAGACAAACTAGTGTCGAAAATCCTGCCGCCGTCGGGACTCGAACTTAGAACCTCCGGACAGAGGTGACAGACTGCAGTGACAGTTGAAGCCCCGAGCCATCTCTCCCGATAATAGTGCACTGAAATCAAAATAGTAGTTAAATCGTGTTCCCGTGTGGAGTAATTTACTCGATTTTCGAAAAAATTATACATGATCAATCTTAAAATCTATTTCTTAGAATATATAAAGGGGAAAATTCATGAATATTGTACATTTACAAATAGTGAAGTTTTATTACCGAACCCTGGTAACCAAATGGAACGTATGAACTAATGTTACTAATCAATCAATCGAGATTGGCCGGATCGAACGGAAAATCAAATTTGGGGAACACTGTCGGAACGGTATTGGCACTAGTGTTATCCCCAGATAGATAGACTTTTGCTTTGAAGCACTTTTTCGGTGTCAAAGGCTCTCAAAACGTGGATTATAACCACGCACTATGCGAGAGAAAGTAATTTACTACCTATAGGAGAACGATTTATTCACTTTTCCGATATTATGGACCCACAATACAAATGTTTCGAGAAATCGCCAATTTCTGCTGAAGCATTTCAATAATTTCTCTTTACTACCTAACGTACGTAGTAAAAATAAAATAAAAAGCTTCCGTTTTGAAATAAAAGTATTATGAAAAGACTTTATTCATCAACTTACTGCGAAATTCTTATTGGTTCAGAATGTTTCAACGAAAATCGTATTTCAGACTATCCTGCAAACTTTGATTTCAGGACAATGATTAATTTTTAATAACGCACTGAGGCGGGTCTCTTGTTAAAGCGTATGAAAGGTGAAATTGGCAACTCTACTTTTCGAACAACCCTCCAACTCTAGAGGGGGGATCGATTAATGGACGCGCTCTCGACCTACACAGTGAACCAATCAGACTGCAGCAGGAGAGTGTCGCACAGGACGGAAGTCTATGGCGGACGAATCATATTCGAAAGAGATCGGAGAGCTATTGCGCGTCGTATCCAACTTCATCCAATGAGATTCACGCACCAGTTGGCGTCACAATATTAGCGGGAATTTTAAATGCAGCCAGATATCAAAAGTATCTCCTTGTTACACGTCAATGAAACAAATATGAAGCTTTTTTTAAAATTCGCATCTTTTATTTCAAATATACCATAATATTATTATTGATGGTTGGCCAATTTATGACTCTTTCAAGATGTTTCTCAACACTTGTCGCTCTCCATGCAACACAGCGGCTATCGTCCGGTCAGGCATTTCAAACGAAGTGCCAGTGTTGTGAGCATGTGGTTCATGACGCAAACTGGTGCCGTCCAGAATGAGGAAAAATCGGTTCACCGGAGTAACTCCATCCTCCATCTCTTTCCATCATGGAAAGCATGCGCAAACGAGTGCCAGATACCCATTGAATGAAGTTTGATATGATGTGCAAGAGCCCACCCATCTCTTCCCACCATGATGGGAAGAGCTCATTCCTGTCGGAAGTTGTGAAAAAAGACGTCCGCACCTCCGTGGGCCGGACGGCATGAACCGATTTGCATCCGTCGCGGAACCACATTATTGCGCTAAGGAAGAGGAGTGTATTGTTGAATTGAATTGAATGCCTTTTTTTACGTGGCGAGACTCAGGCCATGAGGCCTGCTCTTCTGTCCGACCACGCAAATTTCGCTAAGCTTCTCTCACCAACTAGCAGAGAAAGGAGGTATTTCTTGGGCGAGAAACAGGCGATTTGAATTTAGCTCAGAGGCGTCATTTAGGCTTGAGGATCTTATACATGCAAGTAAATCTACTAACACTGGACAGCCGGCTTTACTTCCCCTCCGAAGGAAGGCGTAAGAAGGATTATTTTGCCCTTAAAAATCCACGGCTTCGATCCCGATGAACCTGCCAACTTGGGTACAACAGACCGATAAGCTAACACCATATATATATATATATATATATATATATATATATATATATATATATATATATATATATTTGGAAAAATATTCACTGGAAATAGACATGTGCTATGCGTCCGCATGCACGTGATTTTATAGACGCGTACATAGGAGGGTAGGTGAGGGGTAGTGGCCCGAAGGGGCCCCATAGCCTTACGTTATTTTTTTCGTACATACTCATGTCAATCTCAGACAAATATGACGTATAGAAACAATATATGTATCCTTTACTTTTTTCGCTATCGCTTACGCCGTAGAGAGAGAATTATGTAATGCTGTGCAAAAAAAACGCAAATTTTTGGCAGAAAATCTCTTATTACACTGCCCTAGTAACTAAAAAAATAAATAAATGTAGTTGCCAAATTTAGAAAAAAAATCTCTAACACGTGGTGCAGCCAGAATCCATGTTTTGGGGGTCCTTGATAGTAAAAATAAAGGCAAAATGTCTGTCTGTCCGTCCGTGAACAACGCTAGCTGCTAAATCGTTCCGCCCATTTTCTCCAAAACGGATATTCCCCAATAGATCTGGCTGACGTCTCGGTCCCTTGAATTTGAAAACCATATTTTAATTTTGGCGTACTTTACATGAAGCCCCTAGAATATTTTCAAAATATTTTAGATAAATAGCTGCATCGTTTTTTATTAAATTTTGTTCTTTGATTGTGTGAGGGGCTTTTAAGAGAATGGCACAGGTCCCATTTTCGTTGAAAACAATTTTTTTTCGAAATTTGCTAAAACACTACTTTTTTGGCTTCTTTCTACAACTACATGAACATAGAGATTTTCCCTCAAAGAAATCTGTTCTTTAAAGATAGATTTTGAAATAAGGTCATGTGCATTTTTTAGAAAGTTTAAGTATTTTTCGCGTAATTTCGCTCGAAGACTTTGTCGCAATAGCTGGTTTTCTAACCTCTTTACACTAGGTAAGCTTTCCGGTACTGCCCCACCTCCTTCCTGGCATTTACCTATCGGCGCCAAAATTATTTTTTTTTACATTTTCTCAATTTTTCAGTCCTCTTATAGTAGAATTGGAAAAGACCTTCGAGAATATTACAGAAGAGTAAAACAGAAGCCTGAGCCGTTTACAAAGTTTTCAAAAAAATGGCCCCAACCTTTTTAATGATATTTTGTTGGCTAGTGTGAAAGACATATACGTTGCAAACTCCTTTTTAAAAATTGGAATTTTTTAAAAAATGTTGACGTTTTCCTACAACTACAATTACGAAGATAGAGATTATTCCCTTTATGAAATTTGTTTCATAAAGATAGGTATGAAATAAAGTTCTACCCAATTTTTCGAACATTTGAGTACATATAGCGTAATTTTGTGTTAAAGAACGTGCTGTTTTCATCTTCATGGATTTTGTGTAAACTGCTTCGTGTTGACAAGCTCAGTCTTGCGCCGAGAAACTTTCAAGCCCGCTGGCTGTGAATCATTCTTTCCATCGAAGGGTGAAATTATTTTACGAGAGGGGGTAATTAAATTGGTATTGAAATAAAGGAAAGAGGATGTAAGAATTGTAATGCATTATAAAAATGAGTATAGTACAATTAGAACTTTTGATCGTTGAGAATAATATTAAAAGAGAAATGAGAATGGTGTATCATTGGAAATAACAGTACAGTCTGTTTATGGATTTTTTGTAATTGAGTAAAACATAATGGTAGCAACAGCTGCGTCTAAGAGTAAGGGAGAATGGGAGAATCGCCGTCAGCGGGTAATGACGGTCAGAGTGTTTTCTAATCCTGTGTTATTCACACAAGCATATGGAACGATGTGCCACCTAGCGCTATCATTTGATATTATACTGGAATCCATTTTGATGCATTCAGTTGCCAAGCACGTTGCTGGGAGATGTTTTCGTATTTCAGTGTTATTTATCTAATTTTTACCCATGCTATTTTAAGCTGCTGATTTGCATTTTCAGCAAGTCTTTCCAAGAAAATTCGCTTGTGCAAGATAAGCGGCAGCTAAGTACTTTGCGAATTTATCATACATAAGATACGTTTCACTCAACAAGGTATTTTCACGAGAGTTGTCATATCGGTCAATGACGGTCGGGTGACCGCCATTACCCCATTACAAATTCTGCGTTATCCGTTGGGTTTGTATTGCTTTCAGATTTCAAGAAATTGCAATGCTATCTCTACCCCCACATTCTTCACATCGATTACATCCATTGGATATTGTTCTTAGGTCCAATAAAACTAGCATTTAACAGAGAGTGAGCTCGCGCATACGAAAAGTAAACACATCTGGTGAACACATAACAGTTTATAATTAGGCTGAGCTCTTCAAGAAGGCATATTCTACTGTTGCAAAAATAATATCTAGCTTTCAATCCACAGGCATTCATCTTATAAATCCGGAAGTATTTTCAAATGAAAACGTTTGATAATGGAAATGAACTTAGCAATACACCAACCGGCGATCCTGTGAATGGAGAGATTCCCTTTCGAAAAGTGTCACCAATCTACACACACTTAGATCTTCAGAAAACACAGCAAGCATCTCTACCGTATTGGCAGAATCACCACAGGAAGTCATGCTGGAAGAAAGACGAGCAAGAAGCCTCCAACGGCAGCAAAAAATGTGTAAAACGCAGAAATTTTGATAAGTTCAATGTTGGAAAAGTTAGTAGGCCTAGTAAAAGAGAAAAGTTGCAGGATGGTTTAATGAGTCTGATGTAGATCAGAACAACCTCTGCCAGGACTCTTCCGATAGGGGGCTGGGAGGAGATAAGCTATTATAATAAAGGTGATGGTGAATCTACACAATAGAATTTCAAACTTAAAAAAATTAATGAACAATAATGTTCTCACAGTTTCAAATTAAAAAAAAAAGATGTGACTCAGGTTTTAATTGTAGAAAAAATATAAAAGTACACTTTACTCGTATGAGTGAATACCGATGCCTCAAGGATATTTTTGTTTTCAAAAGGTGGATGATATTAGGGTAACATCAAAAACTGATATCACATGTAAACTTACTTGTATTCAACATTTGAGATATGGAAAGATTGGGTTCCTGTAATGTATTTGGGTGATATGTCATGCTATTTTTTAGACCAATGTATTTCAACATTAAATATGGAAGATATGACAAAAACTAATGATTGGGTAAAAATCCCCTCCACGATTGTGATTACTCGCTCCTGTAACCGTCATTACCCAACCCTTGGGGTAATGGCAGTCAATGCTGTATTTGATAAAAAACATCCATTTTTTTGTAACTAGTATGGTAAAAGCACCCAAAATCTCATTTAACAAAGATTATTACATAATTGTTAGATTACAACCAAAAGCATCGAAATATATTATTATTATTATTATTAATAATAATAATAATAATAATAATAATAATAATAATAATAATAATAATAATAATAATAATAGTTACAACTGGTATTTCTTAGGTGATCGTGACTCCCCCGTTCTCTCGTAACAATAGCCAGGAGTATTTCAAGTTTTAAACATACAAGCAAAGTAATTCATTTTAGTTCACGAGAATAACAATCACGTGGGATCCCATGTTTCATTAAAAAGCAAGCTTTCTTACTCTTAAGAAAGAAAATTACTGTTGTGAAAGAAGTTGATATTTGTGTATAAGAGTTGGATATGTATTTTTATTGTTTCTTAAACAAAAGGAACAACATTTTATTTTTCTGTAGGGTTTCGTATGTATATTGAGGGCATTACTTGAAATATCTTGCGAACTATAAGTTATTTGTTGCACTCTAATTGGAGTCAGAAATATTATTTTAATAGTGTAATATTTCCCGATTCTCGAGGCCAAACCCTGAGACAAAATATAAATTATCGTCGATTTTATCATTGGATATCTTCCTGAAACCAGGAGCAAGATGTACTGCTAAAATAAACCATACATCAGGGCAGTATAAAGAAGAGGCTTTGCTTCTGAACATAAATGTAACTTCAAATTAACTTCTCCCAATAGCATGTCATACAGAGTTTTTAACTGTTTTTGACGTAAATAAATAAATAAATAAACCGGTTCGGGATGAAGAATGCCGGCCAACCTAGTCGAGTTCGCTAAGGTTCAAGGGCTGCATGCTGCCTCGTGATTGAAGGGTGGCGGGTTTGAATCCCGCCTGGTGCAAGAGTGTTTGTACGTAGTATGCGAGTTCCTCTACCGTTACTCCCAAGGTTCAAACACCAATGGCGATTACAGTGGTTGCTGTATGACATGTAGGTGAAAAGCGATCCTACATAAAATAATAAAAAGTCGAGGAATGACCGTTCAGATGATGTGCGTCTTTTCCAGAGAGACGTAGTTGGCCAAATAAGTGTGGGAGTATACCAGACATGTCAAGGTCGCCGCCAAGGTAACAAGCTTGCTAGAGCTCGCGGGTCCTGCATCGAAAGAAATTGGTGCGAGATTGAAACGTCAGGGTTGTACAAATTGCTCATTAGTGTCAATCTCCTCCATATCCAGTCCAAACGTCAATGAATACCTGTCCATCCAAACGTCATTGAATACTTGGCCCATGACAGTCTTTGGGAAAATATACTAGTCAGTTATTGTCACAAATTTAGACATATTTCTTCACATTTTTTGTTTAAATCAAACAATTCGTTAATATGAAGTAATACATCAGCCAGATTTCAAAATCTCAACTGAGGGTAAAATTAAACATTTTGCATCGAACGTATCATATTTAGTAATCGTGTTTACTTACGTCATATAATAGCATTAACTTTCTACGTTAAGGTTGGGAGGTTGAATAGTGAAAGATTCTTGTGTGTGAAAATTGATGTCCGTCTGTACGTGAGAATTGTTAATAGACATTTGTTAATTTATTTCACATTATTGTTAAATAAAATAAATAACCGAATGATTCAATAACACAAAACGAAAACAAGAGAAGAATTTATTCCAAATTATTCTTGCCTAATAGCAAAATTTTTTATACCAGGCAGAATTTAAAAAGAAAGTAAACATGAAATAGCAATAAATAGTAAAGAATATAAGCATAATTCAAATCTCTCTAACATATTTTCGTATGAAGCTACTATTCTCCGCCGCGCACTGCTTCAGCTGGTGCGTGTACACCCCTTTCTGGATATGGAGGGGAAGTTACAGCTCAGTCAGGGGAAGTAGACAATGGGTAAGGTCGCTGTACTGACAATAAGACCAATAATATGGAAGCGCAACTGATAACACCTTGTTAGGACAAGGAGCTGTTTGAGTTTTCCCAGGTAAGTACATCCATAAACTAATTTTAAACAATGAAGTCGTAGGCTTCCGCGGCCGGAGTCATGTGGGTGATCTGGGCTGTCCGGGTGACGCCGCGTCGAAGTCTGGAAACGTCGGCAACACAGCATTCGACGCGGCGTCACCCGGACAGCCCAGATCACCTGACTTTAAACAATGCCCTCATAATTTAAAATCATGAGATCGCTGACCCACTATAATAAATATGACAATTTGTACATAACTACGACGAAATAGTAAATCATACTGCCTTTTTTTTCAATTGGTCTCGCGGCTCTCAATGTGAAAGAAAAATACGAGTATTTTGTCTGAAACGAAATACGATACAAGGAATGAACAATGTCACGCCCCGATCACGTGAAAGGAAGACATGTACATCACTTCGGCGCGTGGCTTCGTCCTCCCCCTCCCTACCCGGCAACCACACCTCCTACCACTAATTGGAAGCGGCAGCTCTCCTGCGGCAACGGGCAGTGTTTGTCGGAGGCCTCCTGCGTGCAGTCGCAGCCGGGTCGCGGGCGACCAGCGAAGCAAAATGCACGGAATGAGGATGGCCGAGATTGTGCAGATCCTCGACCGCGAGGACCGCTGCGTGCGGGTGGCTCTCCTCATTTTCGCCGTCATCCAAATGCTGCTGCTGTCGGCGCTGCTGCTCCCGGAGGACCCGGTCATATTGGAGATTCAACCTCTTCCCGGTTCTGCTAAAAAGGTGCATCCAGCTTTAACAACTGCAGATCCAGCTCCACAAAATGTGAAGAAGGCAAATGCAATTTTAACAACAGATCGCACCGGAGCAAATCCTACAGGTAACATCACCACCACCGAAAACGGAGGTAAGGATTGCGCCTACACTGTTAAAATTTCACGGTGAGTAGCGCCTAAGTCATTTTTACTGCACTCTTTTACCAGATCGCATTGCAGCTGAACCCAGAGACACCATTACCACTGGAGACGAAGGTATGGGTCCCGCTGGCACAGTTGTTATTTCACGCACCTCGCAGGAAGTGGTGCCCAAGTTGTACGATCAACCACCTGCTTCTGGAACTGAAGTCAAATCTTCGGATATAACGAAAATTGACAATAAAGAAGAGTACAAGTTCGTTCCTTTTCCAGGATCTACCAGAGTCGCAAAGCAAATTCAGCCACCGGACGCCATACGTCTTCTCTGTAAGGATCAATTTTTATCATTTTGTCGTATTTTTTTATTTCAACACTAAAAGACGTTTATCAGTGTTACTTAATTGAAATTATTAATCGAATTAGTCATCCTGATTGGGAAATGAATATTGACATTCATTACTTCTGCTACAATATACGTCTGGAATACCCGAAACTGAAGTATAGAGGTCCCTGCTTGATTTGTTACGCAAAACATATTTTAAGGTGTAAATTTGTTAAGGTATTCTTATGACAGGAGCCATTCCATAAATAAAAACTTGCAGATATTCGGTATGAGGGACTTATCTACATTATTCATTTCCAATGCGTGCAGAAAGTGAAAGAAAACGACACACTACGATCATGTAACAGGAGTTAATAATTTTGTTAGATAACTACGACTTCGGGAAACATGAAACGGTTTCGGCTTTGACTAAAAAATTTAATACTTGATTGTTATTCTGCCTATTCTCGTTTTCCGTCTAACGACTGAATTATCTACCTCAACGCATTACCTACATCCCCCTGCAGGGGAATCGCGCCTGCGTAGGTGAGCGCGATTTTTGGTGGAGAGTTGTAGTTGACCACCGGTCTTAAGAGTTTCGCGGCGACAGTCACGTAGATAGCTTCAAAGGGCTCAAAGTGTTCAAAGCTCCTGGTCGCCGGGCTTGTGCGGTAAACGACCAGTCGGACCTATGTCGCGTCGACCTTCGGCCAGAATCGGGTGAAGGAGATTCTTCGGAATGCTCTGGAATCCATAGGTAGAAGTTCGTCGGGAACCTGATACCACCCGCCAGGTTGCCTGATTTCTGGCGACACTCACGTGAGCATCTTACAGGGGTAGGCAGTGAGGAAATGGGAAGGGGGCCCCAAACCGCACTAACGTAGTTCGGGTGATCCCCTGTTGGGCTCTTGACTCCGTCGTAGCTGTGGCCCAAAACTCTGGGCGTACAGGGATTCGTCCCGGCGTTCGTGAGTGGCGCATTGTTTACACTCCGCTACTAGCCTGGAAAGCAAGAGCTCGGATCTGGCAGGGCGTCCCGACCCAAGCATTGCATGGGGAGGTTACCGAGAGGCACATCTGCATCCTGTCGGGATCCAGATACCTGCCGAAGGGCATCCTTGCACGCCTGCGGGGAGAGCGGATTGAGGCTAGCGCCTAGATGCCCACCGTTGTGTCATTTCCCCCCGTTAAGTACAAGAGCGAGATAGGAGCACTGCATCACAGCAGACGTCATGACAGCAACCAGGAAGAGGCCGCTCGCCATTGATTGCTATTCACAGGTTGGCACAACTAGCAATGCACATTTTTGTTTAATATTGGTGTAAGAAAAGGTTGTCTTGTAGATGCACTACGCAATGTTCTTTCAGAATTCCTGACGAGGTATTTGTTGAAACATTAAAGTTTTGCATTGTTTTAAGAGGATATTATTTGTTATTCTAGAAAAGTGTGCGTGTTACGTTTTGAAAAATCATTTGAGAGTTTTTTTTCAGCAGCATTTTCCTTCTGCAAGACCCTAGTTAAATTAGGTCTACTATCTGTTCAAGAATCAGTGCAGTTGTTTCTTATATTGTATATAGAAATTACGGAGATTGTCCCTAGATTTGCTTTTGGAGACTAAATTTTTGCCTCGTTTTCTCTAACATCACGCAAATGTTTCTACTACTCTTGATGCTAAATAAATGAATAAACACAATTTCAGGTGAGAAAGCAACCAAGGCAAATAAGGAGAAAAAAGTTACCGCTGTTGCACGTTTCGGCCAAGGCTGGAAGGACACGATCGCCGGCCGCTTCTTCAGGTACGACGTGGCGGGCGCGAAGGTCAATCGGCCCCAACCATCTGCAGCCAATGACCTTGGACAGCGCGAGGCGCTGCCGGCCATGAACGGACTCGCGTTGCTCCCGCTGTTGGACCGCCTCTATTGGGCTACCCAGCGCGGACGTGTTCGCACCGCCTACGTCGCCTCCGCCGCCGCCACTGCAGCTGTTCTGCAGGCACTAGCGGTTGCCTGCCCTGTTCTTCTGCTCCTTAAAGCCAAGTATTGGGGCTAACATCACGACAGAAACTGCGAGTAAGTGTGAATCTTCTCCAATTCTTTCAACATTTTCCACTTTAAAATTCTTCTTTAATCGCGGCACTTAATGAACTTTTTAATTCTAAAATGGTGGATGTTCCAATGACACTGGAAAACGATATTTTCTTCACAAGAAATCTGGTTAGTATATAATGCATTCTTTCATACTGAATTCAGAGATGTAGTCAGAATTTTTCCATTAGGCTAATTTTTTTGTGACAGCTACTTGTTAAAATCTGATTTCGTAATTATATTTGACCTGCCATAGGAACATTTCCCTCATATGTATTGATTTTTTTTTCACGCTGTATTTAAATCCAATATATGTAATATCATGTTGAAGTGCCAAGAGGCAACCCTGTGCAGGTTCATTCAGGATTTGTCATGCACAGACCTTTATCAAGAGTTATACAATTTTGTAAAAATGGATGATGTATTTTTGTACTTGAAATCGAAATTTCCCCAAATTCAATGATGCTAAACTGAAAGAAGGAATTTTTGTAGGGCCAAAAAATTGTCATTAATGGGTAATGAACATTTTGAAGGACTGTTAAATCCACTGGAAAAAGCAGCATGGTAGTATTTCAAAAGTGTATGTTGCAATTTCGTTGGAAGGCATAAAGCAGAAAACTATCGTGACATAGTGACTGATCTTCTACTTTCTTATAAAGCTATAGGATGTAATATTTTTTTTTGAAAATTAACTTTTCTGACTTTCACTTAGACTTTTTCCCGGAAAATCTTAAGAGGGTCAGCAATGAGCACGGTACTCGTTTTCATCAGCTAATTTCTACAATGGAAAACGGGTACCAAGGCTAGTGGTGACATGAATAATGACATTCCAGAAGTAAAATATGCTCCAAAATAACTATCAACCACTATCTAGGGAAGTAAGAATGAATAGTATATCATTTAGAGTTAGGTAGTTACCGATTTTATTACAAGTTCTAAACAAATCAAATGAATATCACACAAAACACCTGCCTGATGGAGGAAAACTGAAATGATATTTGAATTCCTCATGAAAAATACTTTTAGAATCTGTTGTTTTCATTCTTGTGAATGATAAATATTTTATTTTTGAGATCTTTGAGTGTTATTTCAAGTTTTTTCTCAAAAATACAGTTTAAGCAAGAAAACTATGTCAAAATAGGAAACCCTTTTTGCGCTTCTGTAACCTGAAGAAATGTCAGTCTGCCCTGTCAGTTTGCTCGGCTAACATGAGCAAACCATTCAACATTGTTAGATTTCATTTGAAAACTTTTCAATATTTTTCCTACACCTTCATTTACTTCAAGACATACACATTAACTCACCCATCTTGAATATATAAACTTTTTGTGTAATTAACATTCACTTTCAATTTTATTTACAGATGCATGCAGTTGATATCCAGTAGCAACAGCTGCATTTCGAGTTCGTTTATATAAGTGAATTTGGAAATAAAGATGTAATAAAGTAAAGTCAAATGATTAGACAATTGAGATGCTTGATTTTGAAATGAATACTTATATTTTAAAGTGAATGGTAAACAATAAAAGGAACTGGCGTTCGGATAAATTTACATTATTTTGACTCGTGCTCCTTTCACAACTCTTTGATACAAGATCTCTATGTTCCCAACATTGTCATTCAATAGTATTTATATTTTAGACAGTAACAGAAAGTAATGGCATTTAGTACAGCCTACAATTTCCATTTTATGATTAGTCATACCAGAAACTTTGCTTTTGCTATTGCTATTGCTACTAAATCATATTCATCAGGTGTCACTATAAAACAGATGTACTTAATTTTTCAACACATTGGCAGATGATATTAAACTAGTGAACTTCATTCACAAATTTCAATACACGTAAATTTCAAGTAAAATATTTTCTGCTGCCAATGGACTATAGCATACAGGATGATTTCGACCTCGTTGCTCATACAGGACACGGTGATAAAAAACACTAAGTTATTCACGAGTTCAAAAGGAAATAGTGCTACTCCTATTCATTTAAAAAAAAAGTTTTTTGTCCTTAGTCTTTTTTTTTGTTGCAAAATTGGTAGCCCAAATATTACATTAAATATTTACGCTGTTGCTATTATTGTCTACGTATCTAACGAATATGAAAGGAGAGAAAACTATTTAAGTTTTATTTTGGATTATATTAAATATCGTATAAGCGTGTACAGCCAAAATGTCGCCTTTTCACTAAGTGTAGTAGGGGCTCTACAAGTGTTCGAAATTACCTCCCCTTACGTGAACGCAAGATAGGCATATGCGACGCATGGTCTCCGTGACACGCACAACTTTGTGCAACTTTGCAGGATTGTGCCTTCATTTCTGCAGCTAAGCTTCCAATGCGCCGAAGGCCACCACGCTTCTTGACTTCGATAGCATAAGCGCGGTTTTTCGTTAATCCCAGCTCCAAAAGTGAAGGAAAAAGTTTACTCTCTGGAAGGGGGTACCTGAGGTACAAAATGCAGATACTGAACGCCTCTTAAACGCTCACGTAAGAAGTAAGGATACATTCATTCACAATACCAAACGACACATTTACAGAGAATCGCTTTTGGTGAGCTAAATTACATGCGACATGCGGATTTTCCTCGGCCCTCACAAGCAAATTGTGCATTAGTTGTGGCAGTTCTTGTGAAACACGCTTCATCTGACCAAAGAAAGAAATTCCTATTTTTTTTTCCTGCATTTGCGCCGGAAATGTCTAGAGAATTGAACGACGTTTGAAGTCTCTACTGCGCAAACGCAAATGTGCACCTGGTGGAAATGGAAAAGTCGTAATCTCTCCGCATACATTGTTCGCCAGACGAGGAACTGTAATCCGTTAACCTCGCACGCTACTTGCCTAGTGATCGATTCTGGGGCTTCTCGGATAGTATTAGCAATGGAGGTTTCCATAGAAGTGGCCAACCCTAACGCCAGGTGAAGCCGGTTGCTCACTTACTGGTAGCTCATGTTACACGAGCACAGGCGCATAGTAAAAAGTTTAATGTTAATTATTTACGAAGCTAGCCAACGAAGAGTATCCAATTTTGGCAAATTCAGTCTGTACATTACATACAGGATAGGGTCCCGGCGTAACAACGGACTGAATCACTCTGAATACTGAGCACTCAAATAAAAATCAATATTACGACAATATTAACACATCAGTTAAGATTTGAATTGTATAATAGTAAAATTTTGACTGTGCATGTAACAAGTTATGTATTTCTGAGTCAGACTTCCATCCCCATCAAGTATTTGGTCGTTCCCTGAAGGCATATTGAGCAAAATAGCTCCTACCTCTGCTTCTTCACAGTAAATATACATACATCAGCGCACGTTTGCTGGAGCCGTTTCTGCTAGACACGGAAGATGAGTGATAGGTTACTTCAGGCGCGTAAAACCGCGCCCGCACGAACAACTTGTGCGCGGCGATGGTGTAACGGTTAGCGTATCGGACTGTTGTATCCAAGTAAAACTGGCGGTTTCAAACCCGATCGAAGCCGTGGATGTTTAAGGGCAAAAAAAATCGTACGCCTTCCTTCGGAGGGGACGTAAAGCCCCTTAGTGCTTAATGTGACTTAATGTTAGTAGATTTACTTGCACGTAAAAGATCGAGCCTAAGTGACGCCTCTGAGCTAAATTCAAATCGCCTGTTTCTCGCCCAAGAAATACAGCCGTCCTCATTTAGTTGGTGAAAGGAGCGTAGCAAAATTTACGTGGTCAGATGGATGAGCAGGCCTCATGACCTGAGTCTCGCCACGTAAAATAAGATATTAATTCAATTCAACTTGCCCGCTTGGGGAGCCCGGCGCTCCTACAGGCATGGGCAATTTCCCCTTAAAATCCAGAAAGGGGTGTACGTGCAGAAGCTGAAGCGGTGAATAGTGGCTCCATACGAAAATATATTTACCAGATTCGCTCTATTAAACAGAATTTAATTTGTGTTTATATTCTTCACAACTTGTACTGCGCAATACGCTTTGTTTTCATTAGTAACAAGGTATTTGTTTAGCTTTATGAAATTATTTTTGTGAAAATATAGGAAGAACTTATTTGTTGTCAAAATTGTGTCAATCTCGTGTTAACATACAATCCCTCTGCAACGTTTCCACAGGCCCAAAATAGATAGATGCGTTAGTGTCCACTTCCATTTTACACTAGTAACTATATAGCAAATTACTTCCTCTAGCGCGAGGTGTAGCCAAAATCTATTTTTGTGGGTTCCTGATATCGAAAAATCGATTAGGGTAAAACGACTTTCTGCCTTTCCGTCCGTCCGTCCGTAGTCATTGTTAGCGTTTAAACAGTTCAGCTTTTTTTCTCCAAAATTGATATTCTCTGATTGATCTGAACGAACTTAAGGCTTTGGGAGTTTCAACCAGGTATTTTGATTTTCGAGGCTTCTTTGCATGAAGTCTAAAAAACATTTTTCAATTTTTTGTCAAAAATGACTCAATTTTTTTATTAAACTGTGTTCTCGAATTGCGTAAAGGATGCTTAAGAGCAGTATATTTAAAGATCTTATTTTCGTTAAAATCCCAGATCTATTGCAAAATGTGGCTTTTTAGGGCAGTCTTTCTATACCTATTATATTGAAAAACAAGATTTCTCGTCAATTGAATATGTTTTTTAATTACATATCTTGAAATAAGGTCGTGTTTAATTTTTTCGAAAATAAGAGTAGTTTTCGGGTAATTTTGCGCGAATTGTTGGCAAATTAATTTTAAAAAAACGCTCTATTTTAAGTTTTTCCTCGCATGCATCAAGGGACATAAAAAATATTCCGCTTGTCCTATTAATGGTGAACTCTCCGTATTTTCGAAAATTACAAATAGTTAACATTTCAAAACTACAAAATTGATGATTGCGATATTTTCTTTAAAGTGTGTTCCAAAAATTGAGCTCTATAAAACGGCTCCAATTTCTTTGAAGAAAAAAAAACTAGTAATTTTCGCGTGATGTGCTTGAAATTTAGAAATATCTTTAAAAAAGTTCTCTCAAAAGCCACTTAATTTTTTTCTTTAAATTTTGTCCACTGATAGAAGAATGCATGCATAAAATAATAACATACGTCTCATTTTCATTAAACTCACTGATTTTTTTATTATTGCAAATGTAGAAATAATGCGATAAAGTATGAGCTATTGTAGCACCACTAGATAATTATAATTGACACAGTGCTAGATGTTGACCAATTAAGTAAAATTTTATGATATGTAACCATCGAAAGAAATGAATCCGGCGAACCGATTAAAATAAAAATTAATGAATTAGAATTGACTTAGGATTTATGAAAGTCGAAGATCAATCAGCACAAGGAGGGGTTAGGTGCATTTTGGAATTAACAAGAACATAAATGAACAAGGCATTGCTATATCTAAATATAAAGGAGATAATGGCGCAGCAATTAAGAGTGGAATTTACAAGGTGTTCAGAAAAAAAATGAAAGATGAAATTGATAATGCACTATGCTGCTCATAATTTTTATCTTATACTTAACAGGATATTAGAAGATCGGATATTTTACTGTTTGCAAGAAGAATATTAGGTTTTCTTTGGTCGTAGCATTAATCAGGGCAATATATTACCAAATGTTGTAATGGTTCAGATAACGAGCAAAATAATCTTACTAATGTGCTACTAACAACTTTGACTTATAAGATGTCATCACAGAACAGTTCCTTAAAAGCTATATAATATTTTAATATTTTGTATGCTTTAACAAAAAACAGCTTTTACATTTTGTAATAAAATGTCTGAAACAAATGAAGCCTGTAACTTTAAGGAAAATTTGTAATTTGCTTTTTATCTAGGACTGCATTCCAAAAATACTATCATTAACCAACACTGTTTTGAAATACCTCCAAAACCCAGATTCGGATTTGCAAATGTCAAAAATACTCCATAGAGATCCAGAAGAATTGAAGACCGTTTGGAACCTCAATGGTAATTTGAAAATTGTGCAATAGAATTATCCAGTCTGGAAAGTAGAAGTGAACTGTAACGATAAACGAGTGAAGAAAACTAAACAATATTTTGGTGAACTTTGCAAGGACCCACGACAATGGCTAACAAAAATACAAACTTAATGTTTACTAAGGATGCCTAGATATTACCATTAACCAGTTGGAGCAACGATTGTAATTTGGATTGTAAAAAAAAAGAGGCATTTTAAAAGTGATCCAGCCACAAGTTTTGATAGCTTTTTCAAACAATGAAATTTACAAAGAAGCACAGAAAGTCAATCAAAACACCCTGCAGATGTAACATGAATGAAAACTTGTCATTTCAGATATTGCTTTTGCAAATTAGTTTAAAGAAACAAATTTCAAAACTCAGATTTGTTAAAGTTCTTGCAAACTTATCAATTTTGCTCAATATTAACAGGCTTTGCTCATGTGGGTACAGTATTGACCTTTCTTTTGACACTCTTTGCATGCTCCTTCGAGCCAAAAGAACTTTTTCCAAATTGAAGCTGATTAAAAATTATTTTTAGAGTACAATGGCACAACACTGCTTGAATAATTCTAGCATTTTATCACTTGAGCACAAAA
>BOPP01000253.1:640038-667954 GCA_017312745.1 Gryllus bimaculatus
AACCACCGGAGGGATTTTTTTTTTTGGGTTTTTTTAAAAAGATGGAAAAAATATTTTAATTTTTAAGGCAGCCAAAAAAAAAAAAAAGGCGAAATGAAAGATTGGGGGTAAAGATGTTCCCCCCTAAGGGTTAAAAAATAGTAAAGGAAGGAATTACGACTTTATTGGAAAAAACTGGGGAAAGTATGTGTTTGAAATTTAAATAATGAAATAAAGGAGAGGGATTGGGGAAGTGTTTGCAAAAAAAAAAAAAAAAAAATTTTTTGTTTTTCCCCAAAAAAAAAAAAAAAAGGTTTTTTTTTTTTTTTTTTTTTTTTTTCATAAACTCGCAAGGCCTTGGGCAGCTATGTCAATACCCAAACAGAGGAAGGCCCCTATTGTAAAGACAAGTCCATTAATTTTAATTTTTGTGGTTATAAGCTTGAATTTAGGAGTGAAAACATTTATTACAAAAACTATTAGAGAAGAAAACATTATAATTTTTTGCAAATTCCATGATGATAATTTTCACAAATTTAAATGTTGTCTTCTCTTTCACATTTAACAATTCCTCAATAAACAGTAGATAAATTATTTACACCAGATGTCATTGTTTTTTAAAAAAAAAAAAAAAAAAAAAACTAACAATGACAATCTGGTTGATAAATAATTTATCTACTGTTATTGATGAATTTGTAAATGTGAAGAGAAGACCAACATTTAAATTTTAAATTATATCATGAAATTGCAAAAATTATAATGTTTTTTCTCTAATATTTTATTGTAATAAATGTTTTCACTCCTAAAATTCAGCTTATAACCACAAAATTAAATTAATGACTTGTCTTTAAATAGGGCCTCCTCTGTTGAACTTACATAGCTGCCCAAGGCCTTGCGAGTTTGAAACTGATTTGCACCTTCCCAATCCCTCTCCTTATTCATATTTATTCAACACCATACTTCCCCATTTTCAATAAATTCTATCCTTCCTTACTATTTTACCCTTAGGACATCTACCAATGCTTCATTCTCCTTTTTTTTTGTGCCTGCCTTAAAATTAAAATATCTAAACAAAAATTATTCTAGCTTCCTATCTTTTTAACCCATTCAAAATTTATATTTATTCATTTAAGACAATTTTGCAGGAAGTTGACATGTATAAAGAACAAAATCCATTGTAGAAAAATGCCTAAATACAATTCTGAATGTATTCTAAGTACATTAACTAGCAATTCTAGTGCTGCAGCATTATAACCGCTTTAAATAATTTTTATTATTATTGGCAAGTCTTGCACAGAATGTGAATTCAAGGAATTTGAGTATTGTACTTTTCCTTCCTTGTTTTCCATGCAATTTATAAAAGCACCATTATATTATGCACATTAAAGAAATTTACAACCATGTAATGTAAGTTTACTTAAAATTAATATATTCCAACTCCCATTACAAATGCAGGTCAGCTTCTCTATACTGACAGTAATTTATCTACTTACTTACTGTATACCAGGATTTAATAAAACTTTAAAATTTAAAGTCCACTAAATTATATGATTTTTGGTGAACAGAATTTTAAAGAATTATAAATAATATAATAATTGTCAAACTACTATTATCTTTATTTTCTTTAAAACCTAGGTCTAAAGATGGCTAAAAAACATTTAGCCAAAATGTTGCGGAGTGCCAAGTTATAGTGATAGTTTGAAAGACAAAATAAATTACTTTTGTATTAAAAGCTGAATGACTTTAATTTAATAGGATCTGTTTGGTTATGAATGGTAAATAAACATTCATATAAAGAAGGAAAGGAAACATACTCATTAAGTCAACCATTAATATTAAAAATTAATTAAATTAATAACACATATCGTTTAAGATAATGTTTGTCTGTAGTTTCAACTGTCAACATCAAACGAAATACCCTGAAATGTTTGACCTTCCTGTTCTCTCTGGGTCATTAATACCACAACTATAATTTAATTCCACAACTACTGGGGTGGTGTCTTACAACTCAATCCCAAATGTTCAGAAGATGTGTAACCTGATTTGTCACCAGCAAATTTCTCATTGAGAAAAATCAATTCATGAAAAGTAAATGTGTGATTCTGTAATGCTTCAGACACATAATCTTCAAGACACAGAGGAAATCATGCTGTTTAAACTAATTTCAAGATGTTTAGAACAATTAAGATGACTTTAGCACACTGTTTTCATTATCAGGAGGCTACAACTTATTTAATTAAATTGATTGAAAAAATATACACATGTAATAGCCCATTAATTACACCCATTACAGCCCATTAAACAATACAGCCCGATGAAACCTTTTTTATGTAGGTTTGCAATTGAACACTATTACTTTACTTTTATCATAAATTCATTAGCTTAACAAATCCAACTCATCACACAAAAAGTTATTCTTTAAACTCATTACACAAAAAGTTATTCTTTAAACAATATCAACTTCTACATATGTATTCCTTGGGTTGTTATGAACCAATGTGTGCACATTGAGTCAACATATTTCTCAAGAAATGGAATCTATATACAGACATACTAGAATGAGTTTAAACCATTTGTATATGCTTCCAGTTGAAACAATCGCAACATGATTCAATCAAACAAAATCTTATATTGGAACCTTCTATGAGGAAAATACAGAACTGAACCAATGATATTAAATTATAATGGTACAAAAGAGGTGGTTGACATGGTACAAAAGAGGTGGTTGTGCGAGTGTGCGTTTTTGGTTTTTTTTTGGTAATGCATACATATCTACATATGTATATGAGAAAGAACTAATTCTATGCCAGAAATTGTCTTTCTCAGAATCAATTCTTATTGGAAAAAATGTTCACACAAACCTGCTTTTACAGAAATTAGTAACACTTTTTTCTTATTATACCAAAAAAAAACAGGTGCTTCACAAAATTATGAAGTCATTAGTAATGTAAAAGTAATAGAAATGTTAAACCCCTCATAACAACATGCAATGACAACAATGGAAGCAGTCATCACAAAGAGTGTATTTTGTTAAACACCAATGTCCAAATTCCGTGAAACATGTTCTTTTCTTAAAGCACATACTACATATTGCCCAATTGAACAAAGAAATCTATTAATATTTTGTACACAGATAACAATTCTTTTAGTATCTATCAATGGTTACCCATGTATCATATGGGAACTATGTTAGTTATTAAGAAGACTGACACAAGCTCTCTTTGCAGAATCAGTAGGTTGATCATGATCTCCATATTCATCTGCCCCTCTCCATTGCCTACAAAACATTAGTTGTGCCTCCCACTCTTATGCTTGAACACAACCAGAATAATGCATGTATAAGCACTAAACACCACCATCCCTGCCACCCCTAATTAAGATTATATAATTTTATTAACATTAATTTTCTAATACCTCAATATTTAAAATATCGGTTAAAATTTAGTATACCGTACACCCTTAGGGAAGCGTCGCTGCGGGGCTTAAATCCTAATTGCTGTACGTGCTCTAATAGAAATGAATAAAACTTATGGATAGACGATTTTCATGGTTCGCCCTTCACATGCTTTGTCCCCGCTACATTGTAAAGCCAATTTACTTTCAAAGGCAAATTTACTCACCTCACTCGCCTGGATTCAAGTCACGGCGAGGCTCGGGCCTCGCGTTCACTATAAACATCCTTGAGTCTATCCAACGCATAATTACCAATTCACTTTTACAGGACCTCACTTTTCAATAAGCCCTCCAGAATTCTAACTGGCTAGTAAACACTGGAACGGTGCAAAGTGATGGTTTAAACGACTTCCTTAGGTTGTACCGTATACTAAATTTCAGCCAAAATATCAATATCCTAAAACATGTGCTGTGTTTATTTGAGTAATATTTGCTCTCCCACAATTTACACACTCCAAGTTTCTGTACGTTTTCAATCCTCGCATAATTTTAGGCACAAACTATTTTGGAAATAACCAAATTCCTCATGAATTAACAAAATTTGTAAAACTTAGAAAGTGAATTTCATTTAGACTGCAGTTTAGTAAAAGAATTTGTGATACAATTAGCAGCAAGAAGTGAGAAAATTCTTCACAATTCATGGAGTTACACTTTTGTGGAAAAATAGGTAGATTTTTGTACTTAAAAAAGAAATATTTGGATGATTAATACCTAAAAGAGGGAGTATCTAACAGTCATCGTTCTGGTATAAATAATAAATTGAATCATTTTATGATGACAATACTTTATTCTGATCAAAATATTGTGTAAGACAAGCAAAGTTAATTTATAAGCAAACACATGCTAATACAGCCACTATCGCATTTCCAATGTTAAAGTCATGACATCTCACATGAGGAGAGGGATAAACGACAAAAAGTTGTATATGTAACCAACACAGAAAATGACACTTGGTGTACAAATAAATGTTGACAGACGAGGAGACAATGGAAGCTGAAATGGACAATTTGAAAGGAATATGCCAGGACACATTCACCCAAATTGCCTATATGTCTTCTTTTTTAAATTTTTATTATTATTATTATTATTTTTTTTAAATTCTTGCGTCTAAATTGATGCTACGCGTCTCCAAGCCCCTTCAGGGGCGTTAATCGCTTTGTGCTTAGGATCCTTAATCCTCCAGTAACTAGTGCTCTTTAGGTGTAATCCTCCATTAATAGTAACATTCATTATATGTCATGTCTTGTAAGTCAGTTGTCATAAGGATGACATGAGATTTTTGGTATGGATTCATGGTAACGTACAAGTACCATATCTTGAGGTTATATTGCTCCACTTTTTTGAGATTTTCTTGGAAAGTGATTTAAAAGGAGAGATTTTTTTATAATTTTATTAGCTAGTTTAGTGTTAATAGTATCTGTTGATATTATATGCTACAAAATTTACTTGTGCTGTTTACATTTAATTTCTGAATGGGTGGAGCAAATTTACCATTGGATGGGATACTTTACACCAGCCTTAAAAAATAATGGTCACAGATGAATTTTTGTGTTTAATGCATTGCATGATACTTACAGCAATGGAAAAAATAATTCTCATCAGAATCCACAAAAGAAAAATTACAAAATATTTTTGTAGAAGCCCACAAACATTACATAGTACCTAATAGCCAAAAAATGTTAAATGGTACCTTAGTATGTAAAAGTAAGACACTTAATTGGAAGAAAACACTTAATATATTTCTTAGAGTGCTTTTCCACATTCCTGACTTAGAAATTCGAACAACAATATTGACAGTGGGGATTTGCTCCACTTTCATTGTGGTGAAATCTATCCCCATAATAGCTTTCTTGTACTCTTAAAATAGAACTAAGCTCAAAACTAAAATATATGGAAAGCACAGATAATGCAATCATAAAATGAGCACAATTTACCCACAAACTGTCTTCAGTTCACCAAGCTTCTAAAGGATTTTTAATAATAGTTCTTTCTCCTTCTGAACGACAGCCTCGCTTTCAGTTGGCAGAAATAAGACACTGATGCCAAGAAACTGGACTGTCAATACTAAGAATACGCTTTCCTTCCCAAATAAAAATTCCCAGCAGCACAGCTGCTCAGATTAAACATAGAAGCCACTGAAACTTAACGCAACTAGAGCAAAGTTTTACCCCAAGGAGCAAAGTAAACCCATGTTACGGTATGCATATATTATTGGAGTCATGTGAGCAAACAGACATGTTGAATCATGTTGCTAATATATTTTGTTTACTTTGGAGAACTCAATAATTTTATCTGGCAATCTCTACTTTGCTGTAAGCATTTTTCACAGTAACACTTTCCACTCAATGAACAGTGAAGGTAGGCACGAGTTTCCATTCAGAAGTGGGTAAAAAACAATCAATATTTATGAAGTATGAGGCACCTTAAGAAAAGCTGGGAAATGTTTAAAGGTTGATAAAGTTATGGCAATCCCCACTTACAGTGGACTGCTGAACACCAAGAAACCAAGACATCACAATTGGAAAGTTTTTATTTTCATCTCCAGTACCACAAAAAAAAAAATTGTATATCAAAATTCTGTAGCAGTAAAACGACAATTCTTGGCAGAATTAAAAATAATCTAACAATTTATTGTATTATTTCCATTCATGGGTAGAATGATAATGAAGTTTAAAATTTCATACATTGTTAACGAGAGAGATTAGAAGTTCTGTATCCTATAAAAATGAATTGCTTCAGACATGACAGTACAAACTTCCAAATCACCTGTTAACCCTTCTTTAGGTGTGCATGGGTTTAGTAGACCCATTGTGTTTTAAGAACTCAATATCTGAGTTGTTGGTGTAAGTTTACAAGATCTGCTGATATCCTGTGTGAATCGATTTGGTATCCATTGCCAAGGTTTCCAACAGATACATTGAAGGGCTAGCTTAGGTTGCTTAGCTCCTCTTTCCTCTGTCATTGCGTGGGACTGCTAGAACCCGCACACCTAATGGCGACACATGGAATTTGCAGAAAGACTTGGGTGTGCTGCATTTTGTAATCATCTTAGCTTTTATCAATGCTTTCTATTTGTTGTGTTTGAATAACATAATATATTCCCGCTCTTTTTCTAGATGTACATGAGTATTGTATGTTTGTATGTATGTACATTTGTACTTAGCGCGACAGCCCATGAGAGAGTTCAGGCCTACCAGCGATGTCCCTGGCTCACGGCAGTAGGTTAAGGGGTACTTATGGTTAGCACAAAGACATCCCCACGCCATATTCTAGGCTTCTCCTGAGAAGTGAATTTTCCTGTCATCACACAACATGTACTGGGACACTGCAAGGAAAACACACACTATAGTTTTGGATCGACTGAGAATCAAACCTGGGAACATGTAGTGAAACGAGAGCACACTGACCAAGAGCTAGCCATGAGCCACATAAGTAATAGTTTTGACATGTAAATTTTTAGATGGTGAAGGAAAGATCTAGAACTTCTTGTTGGAGACTATGTTGAAGAAATATTATGATGAAAATTCCAATTGTGAATTGGATAACAACATTAAACAAAAGTCAGTAAATTTAATTTTGGGCCATGCAGTAGGCAAAGAAGGTTTAGAACAATATTATAAAATTGTGGAGGTCACTTCAACCTTTCTACAAGAAAACAAAAATATTGTCATACATCTGATACTTTCTTATATTTATGCAAACATGCACACAGTTTTAAAAGAAGTGCTTTAATGTTAGCAACACTGCTATTGTTAAAGAATAAGGAAGTAAATAATTATGACTCCTTGTTTAGTTTTGATTTTACATAATATTCTGTTTTCTTGTTCTACATCAATATATAAAATAAGTAGTCTCGAAAATATAAAGGATATATTTATTTCTCTTTAAATACTTTGCTAACACTTCCTGAAACTTAAAAAAATTAATTTCCTCTAATAGATCCTTAAGTTCTAATAAAAAAAATATATGGTACGAGTCTACCAGACCCAAAATGACTAAAGGCAATCCAAAAAATTGGCATGCATAACAGAAGGTTAAAAAGCAATTATTGTAAAGCTGATGAAATTGTCATGCAACCTTGTTCTATCTCCTTATTCAGCCACCACACAGTTGTGATCTCTACTCTGCTACCATTCTCCAAATCAGACAAAGTAACCACTATTGAGGGACCACACATTTTGAATACTTAACGAGGACCAACTGCATCTGCTCTGAGTCGTCTTCCAAGTGACCTGGCGGTGCGACTCCACACTCGTTAAGGGTATATTTACTCATGAGCCCCCTTTCCCCAGTAGGCCTATGGCTCTCATTTTGTTCATCTTTCTTGTCTCTTCTAAACTTATAAAATTTGAATATTTCCAGTTCTATTTCAATCAAAATAGAAAAAAAAAAAACAATCTTAACAAGTAAGTACTTATACTTAACAAGTGTGAATTATTTTCTTCACTGTACAGAAAAGTCACATCTTCTATTAGTACTAATCCAACTACAGTTCTGGTTAATTACCACACACCAAAGGTACAATTAAAAACAGCAAGATTGAAACTTATAACCAAATTCAAATATAACCCAAGAAAATGGTGAAACCAGCAAATGAAATTTATCCCCAAAACAGAACCCACAAATAATCTGCAAATCAATATTTCAACCAGTTATTAGCCATCTACCCAACTATCTATATACACATATCCTACATGCAAGATGCTTGTAACAAGGCAACACTAAGCCACCTTAAGCGAGGTCTACAGGACATGCAATTGAAAGTTCAAAGAATTCTGTAAATCAGGTGATCTACATTAAAAACATATTGATTGTATTAAAAGTTTCTACATTTATTACTACAATATATTATATGACTTGGACAGTGACTTGCTAACCTCTAGCAGAAACCTAAAATGTAAACATCTTGATGTTGCTAGGCGAGTGGCTTATCATTGTCTAATTCTAAGCATCTACACATTCTATTTACGAAAAAGATGTCAGATTTTAATTTTAATACCAAAGAAGATAAAAATAAGAAATTAAAGTTGGAAGAGATTAAAGGATGAAGAGACAAGAAAGCTTTAACAATAATTTTTGATCTTCTTTTCATGAATTAATATCTCTTATTTGTGGAGAATAACCTTTTCATTGTAATGAAGTCAAAATATCTTAAATAATTTTTTAAAACTGAAGATTGATCCTTAAAAACAAAAACAAATATGCTAGAAACAACTTTATTACCGTGATCTAAATTATAACAAAATTATCAAAAGGAGACAGTATAATACAAAATGTGTGACGAGTAAGAAAAAAATTGCTTTCTCAATGAAATGTTTGTCAAGTATACCACATCCCAAAAACTATTAAGTAACCAACCTGCAATTACACTTATAATGTTGTTCCTGGCTAATAACATACCATACTATTAAAAGAAACTTGCTTGTTCACTCACTCCATCAACGAGCTTGTGGTTCCTCTTCATTATTGTCATAGTGATCAGCTATTAACAGCTCCAGATTGATCATGTCAGCACAGCGCACAGTATCAACAGGAATCTGCAATCCGTTATTTTTTAACACTATTTTAGCACAATTTCATAAATGGAAATAAGAAGTCTTTGAAAACTATGTTCAGTAGCTACAAATTAAATTATGAACTAACCTGTCCTTTATAAATTATAAAAGTAGGGAGTGACTGGACATCATGCAACAGAGCAGCATCAGGACACAGCTCCACATCAACAACCAGGAATAGAGCCCTGTCATATCTCCTGGCCAAACCTTCAAATGCTTCTGCAACAGCAATGCAAGGTCCGCTCCTGCAATGTAATGTAAAGATGTATGCCATTTCTATACGAGTGCAAATTGCATCTTAGCTGAAACCATGTTCAGAGGGAAAAATTCTGATTGTGGTGTCACTCTTTCACAAAAGAACATACAGAGAAACGTTTTGTTGACAGTAACAAATTTTTAACTTCTTTCTAATCCAATTCCATTAACAAATGGTAGGATAAAATATTTTGTTTAATAAGATAACAGACTGGTTAAAATGTGTTGTCTATTCAAATAACAATACAACTACATTTTTTCACAAAAAAAAAAAAAAGGATAAATTTACCAATATCAATTCATATATTGTTCTCAAAATTAGTGTACCTTCCAAATATTGAAGGAACACCTCATACAAAAATTGGAACATTTACGAAAACTCAAGTTGAAAGTTCTTGAAACGAAAGTTCTAAAATTAAAACATGAACTTTATCTACAGATATGCAATACCTATGGAAACATCTATGGCTCATACAAATTAATGAACATATGATTTTCATTTATTTATTTACAAAACTATTCCGTTGTAAGCGAAGCAATTGACCCAACTCACCATCGAGTAACAAACTCTACCACGAGTAACTGCCCTCTGGCAGCATCTAGTTCTGAAATAAAATGATTGTCATTCCTAATTACTCTTACAGAATTCATTTTGCACAAACGAATATTCCTCAAACTAGCGCACACGTTAGAATTCTAACACCGTCTAACACTAACAGTAAACCTCACTAGTACGACTACAATTAAAATATGAGGTTCATTGACAGTTCATCAGCTGTAACGCTGTCATCCAATCGCGAGCTTAAACGTCGCCATAGTGACGTCTATGAAGTGACGTAATAACTCCCGATTAGATGATAGCGTCACACCTTACCAACTGTCAACGAACTTCATATTTTATGCGAAGTATTCTACTTATGATCATATTGAGTAGCACGTTGTGGGAGATGGGGGGTTCATTCCATTAATACATAGAATACTTTTAGACACATATTTAAAGAATTTATTAGAAACAACAACAATACCAATTTTCATAAACACGTCTTGTCATAAATTCTCTTATTCTCATTATCTAATACTCGCAAAAAAATCCCTCCCTCTTTGAATGCGTGGCCAAATTCCCTCGTAATTATTACTTTAGAAATTTTACTTTAATACAACATTTGGTCTTCCTACAATGACAAATATAAATAAAAATAATTGTTCCCTGTTTCGTTAATTTCCTTGCGGAGATCCACCGCAATCTTGAACATCGTCCAGATGCCATTCAGCCTCCATTTCCTAAAAGATTCGGTTCACTCTGATGGTGTTCGTGTTCTCCACACGTAATTATTACGTACTCTCTAATTATTAGTTATTATTACGTACTCTCTAATTGTACATTTACTACCTTAAAACATCGCCTTTACAAATTAACAATTCAGTCTAATTCTTCCCGCAACCAAATAGATTTCCTTCCTACATTTGACTCACACCGTGTCCCCACATCATCTGCCCCGTTTTTTCATCTCGCGCGCCTTTCATTTGCCTCTAATCTAATCTGAAACGAAACTACTCAAAAACCAAGAGACCAAAGGAATTAGAAAACTTATACGAAAAAGTCTGTGCCAATCTGTAGCATCACTAGTTATTAAATATGTTGGTGCATGGCGTGCGTATTGTAAGTCACGTAATATACGCATTATTGATTTTTAATCTCATAATAATCTCTCTGCTTTTCTGAACATTTTAATATATTATTTATTGAAAAAATGTTTATTTTTTTGCTGTTTTAATGTACATTAGCACAGACAGGCTGTTTCAGAAGCTCCATGCCTCTATATAAACATGTATAATTCCGAAACTATTGACTCTCAAAGGCTCTGGCTTTCATAGTTTCTTTTTCGGTTATCTTGTTTATCTGTGCAATTTCGCGGGCGTGTTGGTCTTAGTGTTTTTGTAATTAAGTGTTATTTTCTCTCCCTTGGGGTAAGGGGTGGAATAGCCTAGTGTGTGAAAGAAATGTCAAATAGTTCGACGCAAATGACAAAACCGAAAGGTGGGTGAACAAAGGAAATCGTGAGGATGGTTGTGGTTAAATGTTGCTAATCTCGCGCTTTTCTTCAACAATTTTTGGTTAAGAAGTTGTGAAGGGATTCTGGAACTCAAAATATGCGCTGATAATATTCTCCCCCATACGTCAATACAGTTTTGACTGTTTTTTACTAAATAAATCAAATCAAATACGTTTAGTAATGACAATCTTATTTCCAGTGTTGTCCCAATCAATCGCGCTCCTCCCAATTCAGATATCTCAGCTGAGAAAATGACCAAAAAAGACAGAAACTAATTGTGCTAAAAAAGTACGTACATTCTCGTCCGTACTTTCACGCAAGATTAGGCGAAAAGCAATAACATTTTTTAAACATTATACAGGACCTTATTTCAAAATCTATTTTTAAGGAACAGATTTCACTAATGAAAAATAATATCTATGTTCATAACTGTAGTTGGAGAAAGACGGCGAAAAGAGTTTGAATTTTTGTTATTTTCGAAAAATTAGTTCTCAACGAAAGTAAAAACTGCACCATTCTCTTAAACGTCCTTTCAACTATCCGGCAACAAAATTTAACTTAAAACGATGAAGCCTTTTTTTATTTGGGAAATTTACCAGGGATGTAAAGTAAATTATCCCCCCAAATTGAAATATCGGTTTCAAATTCAAAGAACCGCGACATCAGTCAGATCGATTGGGGAATATCAATTTGGAGAAAATTGGCTGAACGGTTTACCCGCTAGCGTTGTTCACACACGAACAGGCAGACAGACGTTTTGCTGTCATTCGATTTTTCGGTATCAAGGACCCACAAAATATGGATTCTGGCTACACCACATTTTAGAGGATTTTTTCTAAATTGTTACCAGGCCCTATAATAAGAGTTTTTCTGCAGAAAATTTGCGGTTTTTCAAGCAGCATTATATAGCTTTCTCTCTACCCCGTAGCGAGAAAGTAAAAGGAAAACACATCTTCTAAATATAAACAATATAGAGCATAATTTACAATATGGAGCAGGTTGTTTTAGTAAAATAATACAACAAATATGATGGAGAATTCCTAGTAAAAACTTTGGAAGAGACTTTTTCAAAACACAGCTTTGAGAAGTATTTTAGTTTAATGTGTTAAAATGTATTTTGGAGAAATTTGAAAGCTGCCACGGGTAGACGTATTAAAAAACTACACACGTTCATATGGAACTCAATTTTTTCCACCAGAGAACGTTTTAATTTGTTTCTCCTCATTTAGACAGGTAGGTCGAATTCAGGCTCTGTCTGGAGAAGATTTGAAGCGACCGGCTTCTCTGATCGACAGTTTTCCGTGGTTTCTCCGATAAGTATCAGGCCAATGCTACAGTAGTACCGTAACAAACTAGCCGCGAACCGAGCGCGACCTTTCCTTCCTCTTCCTTGTCCGATCCTCTCCCCTTACACTCTCACTTGTACCAACATGCACTATACTACCACGATCTCAGGAGACCAGTCGAGCGCTTACAGCTTGTCCGAGCTGGAGTGGGGAACCTGAAGGTCAAGCCCACTAGTCGACGTTTAAGTCGGCGCCGGATTTCACATTTTAGCTAGACGGAATTCCGCCCCCCCCCCCGAGAAATACTAAGCACGAGACCAATGATTAGAACACTTGACGTGCACGAATATATCAATCTCTAATGAACTATTTTTTACAACCCCACCACCCAGTGATCGGGAGAGGTATCAAGCTCAAGGTATCGACTGATGTCACTGCAGTGCCTCTCACCACGAGGACCAAGGTTCCAGTCCCGACGGTGGCAGAATTTTCGACAATAGCTTGATAGCTATGTAGAATTCAGTCGCTGTCGGATGGAGAATCCTAGAGACCGGCTGCTCTGATTGGTAGTTTTCTGCTACAATCGATACCAAGTGAATGCCATAGCAGTGCCTGATTGGGCCACAAACCGCGCGGGATCGTTCCTACCTCTTCCCTGTTCTGTTCTTACCCCTTACATACACATACTTACACTTCCATGCACTACACTACCACACATGTCGGGAGACTAGTCGGGAGTTTAGAGCTTGTCCCGTCTGAGTCCCGTCCTGCTGATGGGAGATACCCGGTTGAGGAAAACTCAGCTAGCCGACTGGGGGTGGGCGCCAGATCTCATCATCCGCCAGGAGAATTCCACTGCTATATCCTGAGAAAGAAACATTGCACTACATGTATGGGACTAATGACGATGGCCGTTGACGCCCAAATAAATAAATAAATAAATAAATAAATAAATAAATAAATAAATAAATAAATAAATAAATAAATAGATAAATAAATTTAAAAAACGGAAGATTCACCGTCATGAAATTTTTCAGTATCAATGACAATGAACGTGGATACTGACTATATAACATATTGGAGGAAGTGATTTTTATAATAATTTTTCATTAATATAAGAGAAAAGTTTGGCAAATTTTTCGATATCAGGGATCTACAATATGGATTTTTCTGCAGAGAAAACTCTAATTTTCCGCAGAAGTATTACAATACATTCTCTTTAGTACGCAAATGCGAAGTAAACGAAGAAATAGTATACTTTGAAAGAAAAGAAGAAGAAGAGGCGCCTGTCAGTTTAACCTATTGTGTAATACTACTTCATTTGGAACATTTGTTTAAATGACAGTCTTATTTACATTTTTAAGCCTACGTAATTCTTCTATTTCAGAAAATTATTTACCTTTAATACTAAAGGAAAGACAATAAGAAAAGTCCAAAATTTCGAGGCGGAACTGACACCATCTTTGAGAAAACGAGGCATTTCAAGTTTTTTTTTCGGGGCAAGTGCACCCATAAACTGATTTCAAACTATATCCTAGTAATTTATTTTCTCAGGAATACATGGTACCGTCATCTATTGAATTTATGGTCTAATTTGGTCATAAATATGATGAAGGAAGTATCAATTTGCACTTCCTTTCGATCTTTATGAAACACAATGTGTAAGAAGAATACGAGTACCTTGTCTTAAACGAAAGGCGATACACAGAATTAACAATGTCACGCCCGATCACGTGAAAGGAAGACATATACATCACCTTGACGCGTGGCTTTGTCCTCCCCTCCCAGCCCAACGCATCCCCTACCTCTGAAATTGGTAGCTCTCCTGCGGCAACGGGCAGTGTTTGTCGGAGGCCTCCTGTGTGCAGTCGCAACCGGGTCGCGGTCGACCAGCGAAGCAAAATGCGCGGAATGATGAACGAGATTTTACAGATCCTCGGCCGTGAGAACCGTTGCGTAGGGGTGATTCTCCTCGTGTTCGGGGTCATCCAAGTGCTGCTGCTGTCAGCGTTGCTGCTCCCGGAGGACCCTGTGATATATGAGATTCAACCTTATCCAAGTTCTACTAGAAAAGTACATCTAGCTTTCAAATCTATAGATGCGGCTACACGAGTTGTGAAGAACGCAAATGCTACGCCGACAGACCTAATGCCGACAGATCGCATCGGAGAAAATCCTGCAGCCAATATCTCTGAAAATGAAGGTATGAATTGCGACGTCATAGTAAATATTTCAGGACTTAAGGTAGGTGGCGCCTCAGTTCACTCGCCTACCAGATTTTCACTTCTCTCTCTCTTACCAGATCGCATTGCAGCTGAACCTGCAGATGACATTACCACTCGAGGCGACGGTACGGGTCCCCCTGGTACAGTTATTTCACGCCACTCGTTGGAAGTGGTGCCCAAGTTGTACGATCAACCAGCTGCCTCTGGAATTGGAATAAAACCTCCTGAAATGGCAACGACGATTGACATTAAAGAGGACTACGAGTTTATTCCTGTTCCAGGTTCTACAAGGGCCGCAATGGAAACGCAGCCACCCATCGCAATACGTGAATTTGGTAAGATTCGATCCGATTAAGAAACAATTTCGATATTGATTTGTCAAACTGTTAATTATTCCAAAAGACTGTTTATCTGGGTTACAAAAATTGAACTTTTTTGAAGCATTAGTGACTGAACACGACATGGTATCAAACCTGGTTACCGAGTTATTCTGTTACACTAAAAGTCGGAAATACTCCATGCTGTGAAGTACCGAGGTCCTGCTTGTTTTTTGTTGTTGAGAAACTATTATTCATTTAAATATTCGCTAGTATTCCTACTCATGAAGCACACTCACTATTATAAAATGTAAGGTATTTGATATGTGGCACGTATTCACATTACTAATTTGCAATGCGCACGAAAGTTGAAAGAAAACTCTATAGTCTCCGGTCAAGCGAGAGCTGATATGGTTTCGTTAGATACCCATTAACTTGAGGATAAAATATTAAAACAATAGAAATCCTTCGGTGAAGACCGATAAATTCAAATATTTGATTCTGTTATTCCTGACAATCTTGTAGTGTGCGTTCCGACTGAATTCTCGTAAGAATAATATTGAATAAGAAAGAATATTCTCGTAAGAATAATCTCGTAAATAATTCTCGTTTAAGAACAGTGACTGCTTTCAACACAACTGGTCATGCGAAAGCAAGACTCATGGGAAGTGGCGGCCCCCCGTTAAGTATTTGCTATTCATGTGTTGGCACAACTTGCAATACAATTTTTTTATAATCTTAAGGAAATGTTATATTGCATATACACAACGCTGTTATTGCATTACTCCCAAAGAGTGTTTTTATTTCAATATTTAAATTACTTCACTGTTTTTGCAAAAGTATATTATTTTTTGTTCTTTAGCAATGTGAATGGGAGTTTCGAAAAACCGACCGGCTTATGTGGCATAGGGCATCAATGATGTCACTACAGTGCCTGTGAACAGATGGTAATAGAGTTTGTGTCCCAACGGTGGCAGGATTTTCGACACTAGCTAGATAGCTAGGCCGGAGGAGGATAGCTAGGTCGCAGTCTGGAGGAGAGCGGCCGGTTTATCTGATCGGTATTTTTCCGTGGTTTCTATGAGTAGCACCGGGTGAATGCACCGGAGCACAACTGGAGTTTATTATGGTATTAATAAACGGGTCACGGACCACGCGCGATCTTTCCTGCCTCTTCCTTGACATATCCTCACCCCTTACTTACAACGACTTAAATTAACGCACTACACTACCACACATTTCGGCAGACCAGTCAGGACACTAGAGCTTGTCCCGGCTGGAGTGTTGCTCCGCTGACATGAAATACAGGATTGAGGAAAATCGCACTAGCCGACATCTAGGTCGGCGCCAAATCTCATCATCCAACGAGGGACGATTATCGCCATCTCCCGAGGAAAACATGCGTTACACTTGAGAGACTAATGTCCTTATAAGTTAACATGCTCCGAAAAGAATCAATCGAACAATAAATTGGAAAACAGTTTTGGTATTTTTCAGCAGCATTTTTGCTCTAGAATCTATAGTTTTCCAACGTTCTGTGCAGAAAATGTGAAATTGCCTTTGATTCGCTATGGATAACTAACTTAAGCTTTTTGCCTACCTTCATCTTATATCACATACATTTTTCAACTATTTCTTATGCTAAATAAATGTATAAACAAACTTTCAGGAAGCAAAGCAACCACGGAAGATAAAGAGAAATCCATTGACTCTGGTGTCAATTCTGCACTACGTTTTGGTCAAGGCTGGAAGGACATTATTGCCAAACGCATCTTCAAATACGACGTGGCAGGCGCGAAGGTCAATCGGCTCAAACCATCTGCAGCCAATGACCTTGGATAGCGCGAGGCGCTCCCGGCCATGAACGGGCTCGCGTTGTTCCCGCAGTTGGACCGCCTCTATTGGACTGCCCGGCGCGAACGTGTTCGCACCGCCCCCGTCGCCACCACTGCAGCCGCTCCATAGACACAGCGGTTACCTGCCCTGTCCTTCTCCCTTAAGCAAAGTATTGTGGCTAATCACGACAGAAATTTGTAGTGTAGTGTTTTGTCAACCTTTTCAACTTGTGGCACTTTAAAAGAGTTCTTTAATTACAGCACATTTGTATGAACTTTAAAATAGTGCATGTACCTATTATTTCAAGTGTAACTGGTGAATGTAATTTAAAAAGAAAACTATTAGATAGATAGTGCATACTTGATAATTTGTTATCTATATGTAGATAAAATATTTTTTTTTCATTTCTTTAATTTGAAGAAAAGGGATTTTTCGTTTATTTTGATCGATCTCTGGATGGCTAGCATAAAAAAATAACATTGTTCTAGAAATAATTGGTAGTTTTGATTATTTAAAACTTTAAAATATTTTCATATAATTTAATTAAATATGCAGCCATCTTTGAAAAATATTTTTTTCCTGCCTGAATTTGGAGATTCACTAACCATTATTGCACTTTTTGGAGATCGTTTATAAATAAGAATAAGTAGAGATGTAATAAAGTAAAGAATGTACAGATATTTCCTTATTTTGAAATAAAACCTATTTGATATGGTATATGAAACCATGAAAGTAACTAGTCTTTGAATAAAATTACTTTACTTTAATCCTTTCGTCTTTGTCATCCTTAAACAAACGCATTTACATCCCCAAAATTGTAATTACATACAATTACTGTCTCAAAGAAATGTTATTTAGCACAGCTAACCGCTTCCATTTCAATAATTTGAACGTTCCAGAAGCTTCATTCTAATGAATCACATTCATTAGGTGCCAGTATTAACACCTCACTGCAAAACATCTACATAAAACCAGTGGTGTTACAGAATGGCACAGACTTTCCCATATTAGTTTTCTATTTCCTTTGGTCTCGGCTAGCTAATCGGACTTGCTACATACCCTTGCCAGATGCCATCTACGCCCCAAGTACATTTTTTGACATTTTCTTTTAAATTTTCGATTTTCTAATTATAGATCGGAAATATTATTTTAAGATAATTTAATAACAGTAAAATATCAACCTAAATGGCAATTTTCTTTGAAAAATTTACAGCCGTTTTTAAAAAACTAGCGTTTAAGCGTTACTGTAAATTCGAAATTATAAGCTCTTTTTTACAGAAAAATGTTTTTACAGAGTTTTCGAAAAACGTCACTTGAAGTCATTCGAAGTAATTTAACTTACAAATACAATAGCGATTACAAATGTGCATATCAACGTCGTGAGAAATATTTCAAAACATTTACATTTGTGTAATTTTTGAATGAAATGAAAAAATACACTGAAATGAACATTACGTCATATTCAACAGTGCAATTAGCACTATCCGTTTGAAATGTTTGAAGACAAAATTTGAAGCCGTTTTTGAGAAAATGGCGTTTGAGCATTTCTGAAAATGAGCAGTTTTGGGCTAGCTTTTACAGAAAACGGTATAGTTTTCGAGAAACTTTATGTGACATTATTTAAAGCACATGCACTCATAAATACAATAATGTGAACAAATTGTTGCTAATATAAATATTAACATGAAAGACGAGTCAAAAATAACATTTTTGTAATTATTGAAAAAACAAAAGAATAGTTCAATATGGCATTTACGTCATCTTATAAAGTGCATTTAGCACTATCCCTACCAAGAATTTGATGAAAAAGTTGGAGCCGATTTTGAGACAATCTTGTATTTGTAATCTTTTTAAATTGCATATATTGCACGCAATATTGCGGGAAGACTACTAAAATTTTCAAAAAATGTGCATGACCTTAATGAAAGAACTCACTATTGAGATAACATTTTATTTGAAGGAAAAATCCTTATCTTTAATTTTGTAGTTGTAGGATGACAAAAAAAACATACTTTTGAAATTTTCGAACATTTAGAGTTAACCGTGAAAATTGAACCTATGCCTCGTGTATAAGTGTATGTTACTCTATTCTTACAAGAAATTTAAAGAAAAAAATTGAGTAAAGTACCCCCAAACTTTGAAAAATGTTCTTCCAATTCTCAAAGTTTTGACTCGAGCCAGATAGACAGAGGTGTCTTCAATTTGGAAAAACTCCTACGCATGGTTTAGGCGCTAGTATTATTCACAGACACCGGACGGACAGACGGACGGACGGACGGACGGACGGACGGACGGACGGACGGACAGACGGACAGACGGACAGACGGACAGACGGACAGACGGACAGACGGACAGACGCATGTTTTGAAAAAAACACTATTTCTGTATCCGGGGACAACAAAACGTGTATTTCCGTTGAAATCTCGAAATCGATTATCCTCAGCATTACATAGCTTTCCCTATACTACGTGTAATACTCCGTATATACGTAGTACGTATACGGGAAAGTAATAGATGCAGGTTATTTTGCAACACAGCCGTTTGACAGTTTAAATGGCCAGTAATATATTTTCTACTGCTTAAGTAACGGAGAGTATATTCAAAACTGAAAATGAAATAATAATATTTTAATATTGATATTAATGCATTAATTACCATTTTAATTGTTTAATAAGACTAAGATAGTAACAAGTTTTTACTACAACTTCTGAGTCAATGACTCATCTCGACCAGGTTTTCGGTCATTTCTCAGGACACTGTGGCGAAATAGGCCGGGAGCCAGCAAGAAAAAAAACGTGTATAAGCTCAAAGCTAAAACATTTCGAGAAGTTATGCAGTGTTGTGATTAACATTAAAACGCAATTAGGTGTCGGCGTTGTGCTGCACAATTTTTTGAATGACTCGAAAAAAACTATGGCCTTGGAGAATGATAAACCAGCTCATTCTTGTTATGTATGGTTCGTTAAATCGCCAAAGTTTGATGGAGTGGTATGCCATACCAATATGGCGTCTCAAACTGTCCACCATATTAAATTCAAAGGGTCATTTTTATGTCCTCTTAGATTGCGAGATAAACGCGTATATTTTGGTCTAATTGAATTGAACTGAACCCTTATTTTACGTGGCAAGACTCAGGCCTTAAGGCCTGCTCTTCCGCCTGACCACGCAAATTTCGCTACGCTCCTTTCACCAACTAGCAGAGAAAGGAGGTATTTCTTGGGCGAGAAACAGGCGATTTCAATTTAGCTCAGAGGCGTCATTCAGGCTTGAGGATCTTTTACATGCAAGCAAATCTACTAACATGGGACAGCCGGCTTTACTTCCCCTCCGAAGAAGGCTCCGAAGAAGGCCCACGGCTTCGATCGGGTTTGAACCCGCCAACTTGGGTACAGCAGTCCGTTACACCAACGCCGCGCGCAAAGTGGTAGTGTGATGATTCCACAGACATTTTAGGCGTTCAGTTTTGTGAAGAATTTCCCGGGGTCCAACTGAGTATCGGTATGCGTTGTGCGTTCGATACTGCGGCGGAGCTCAGGCCCCACACGTTTTATTTGTGGGAGCCGAGCACGGAAGCGCGGTCAAAGCTGTGCTCCACGCTCCAGCTCTAGAGGATCTCGAAGGGGGGGGGGGATTGCTCTGAGTTAAGAGGATGCGCGTGCTTTCTATATGTTAAATAACATGATGAACAGGTTGGTTGAATCGAATACTCATCATCCGTCAAAGTAGCGGATAGTGGACACATTTAAGGTTAAGGGGGGCCGGAATGGCATATCTCACCAATGTTAATGTATGGAACATTTTCTCTGAATCGATTTACTGACTTGAAACTTTACGCGAATGTAACTTCATTATTTACTTGTATGTATTTAAAACCTTTTTTAAAAAATATTACTAGTTTTCACGTTTTTGGGCATTGTAAAGGATTTTGATGTTAAAAATACTAACTCTTATAAGAATATTGTCTAAAGAATTTAACGTTTTATAAATCCGACCCCTTAAAGTGTGTAAACTGGTGTGTTACATGCTCTGTTAACATTTGAGCCCCCTTCTATTAATAGTTTGTGAGAAAATGTTCCCTAAAGATGAACATTGTAAACTTAACGGGAAATGGCTCCTAATGTTTTCAGTGTATTTCTGGTCCACATGATGAGGAAACCTAAACACGCAAATATTTTGATACTATTTCACACTCAAACGTTACCATAAACAGTGTGTCCAACACTCCAAAGCCAAGTATTTATTTCTCACAACGAAAGCAGAAAGATGCAATCAACACCCATGATGTATCAAAACGCCGTCTTTCGCGCCACATAAAGTTCAAAATTTTTAAAAAAATACATAGAGGTGGCATATTAAGATGAAACCTTGCGTACTTAAGTCAGAACACTATAAATTAGTTAATGATTCAAAACAGTAAAAAACTATATTTTTATAATTTATGCCCATTCTGCGTCTCCTTAAGCTTGCTTCATACAGAAATTTTTTTTTTGAATTTATAACAAAAAATTTACAATCTATTTTTTTTACAAAATAATAAGTAAATATGATGTTGGAGAATTATTCTGACATTGATTGATTTCCAGTGAAGGTATCCCATCGGTACTCTTCATCTACTTCTTCGACAAATAGACAAAATAGACAAATAGACAAATAGACAAATAGACAAATAGAACAAATAGACAAATTAGACAAATAGACAAATAGACAAATAGACAAATAGACAAATAGACAATAGACAAATAGAACAAATAGACAAATAGACCAAATAGACAAATAGACAAATAACAATAGACAAATATGACAATAGACAAATAGAAACAAATAGACAATAGACAAATAGACAAAAAATAAAGAAACCCAAAAAATAAGAAACCCCAAAAATTTTAGGAAAAAAAAAAAAAAACAAATAAAGAACCCAAAAAATTTAGAAAACCCCCCCCAAAATTAAGAAAAACAAAAAATTAGAACAAAAAAATAAAAAGACAAACCCAAACAAAAAATAGACAATAGACAATAGATCAAAATAGACAATAGACAAATGACAAATAGACAAAATAGACAAATGCAAATAGACAATAGACAAATAGCAATATAGAACAAATAGACAAATAGACAAATAGAAAATAGACAAATAGAAAATAGACAAATAGACAAAATAGCAAAATAGACAAATAGACACTAGACAAATAGACAAATAGACAATAGACAACTAGACAAATAGACAAATAGACAAATAAGACAAATAGACAAATAGAATACAATAGACAATCGCCCAAATGACAAATAGACAAAATAGACAAATAGACAAATAGACAAATAACAAATAGAAAATGACAAATAGAACGATAGGCACTTCGACGCGGGGACCGGTGGAGTGTTCGCTGACTGGCACTCTCATCTAGTGACGAGAGGCCGTGTCCTTTCTAACGGCGCTCGCTTTCCTCTTCACCAGGCACCGACCAGTGTGAATAGCCGCGAGCAGGCCAACCAGCAGCAGAGTGGCTTGCGATCTTCGGAAGTGCGAGTTAGCCCCTGTCATCATTTGAGAAACTTGTCATTTTTGTGCACGAGCACGGAGACTGCATAATAAGTGGTGGTCATTTCTGTTATAGGCAGTACTTCGCCTAGCTGTTTGTGCGATCGCCCGCAGCTCCGTAGTGTCTTAACATTGCTTCGCCGCGAGGGCGCCAAGATAAGGAAAAGACTAGCGATAATACAGTGCGCACTAGCTCTCAAGTGAACTAGTTATATATGTAAAGTATAACAGTGTTTCATTCTCTTCATATTCAATCAACCTAACAAAAGACAACCATACTTAAAACTCGTCGATTACACGAAGTATTTCGGGTAGGATCAGAAGCATGTAGTGTCGATGTGCATGCCTACTGTATCGAGTACCTCTTGTTGATGCGTGTTTACTTTAAGAAATGTCATCCGGAAGAATTCATGGACTGAGGCAGCACAGTCAGAGCGGCTGTGGGTATCATGTATGTTTCTTCTGCCCCGTCAAACCTGACGCAGAATGTAAGGCATAAATATACACACCAGCTCGCAAAAACAAGGCGCCTGACGTCCTCGACCCTGATGCTAATAAGAACGGTAAGGCAAAATGATCTAGCGTCTTGCGTGGGAATAATCGTATATTGTGTGATCAGTGGCTTGTACAGTTCCTTGCACCGAAGAATCAATTCAGTCGCTCTATGATAGAAAGCACAACAGAAAAACAATGCAGGAAACATTCCAAAACCACTGTACCTCCAATTTCGTCCATCTGATATCCGCATCATCATAGTAAGAGCCTATTATTATATTTATATGTCTGATTCCTTATAGTAATGTTTCGTATGTTTATCAACTGTTTTCAATAGGGTTAAGAAGATTTCAATATAATTCTATTATAGCAATTAAATAGCTCCTGAAAAACCTCCAAATACCTAAGGAATAATAAAACATTTATCAGCCAATACATTTTGTCACTATATTTTTTATACTTACATTCGTTTAATATCATATTTAAACTTGTCGTATTAGAGTTGATTGCGACAAACATCATTACGTGTAGATCTAAAAAGATATCAAGCTGCGCTTTTCTGGAAAAGATCACAAAGTTAGAAACATTTTATTAAATGTCGCCCACCGGCACAATAAATCAACCTTTCTTGGCGCGTATTGTGAATCGCGTTGAGCCCTAAATTGTCCTAGAGTCGGTTAAGCATAAGAATGTTTTTTTCTAAGATGTGAGACCGACTGTTAATTGTGTTGGCTTCGACACCAACTGCAGCTCTTGAGTCTCACGGAGTAGTACAATGCAAAGAACTGGGTGCTTCGATATGATATGAAACACACCATGGTCGTTACTGTGGGCAGTACCCGTACCGAGGTGTGGTTAAAATGTGGGAAAAGAACACGACCCCAGATAAGTGTTTTTAAAAGAAAAGCAAAGTCAACCAATTTGTGCTCTTGTTTGTGTGGGAGGTGAGGGGTTCGTGATACCGCGTAGTCCCGCCAACTACAAGCGTTGCCAAAGTATACCCAAAAATATTAAAAAGAGAATGGTACAACTCAATCTCAAGTAAACACGATGTTTTCAACAAGAGATGCATGTCAAACACAAAATAACAGAACATTGAAACTACTTATTCCTCACGAAACTCAATGAAGTTGACATATAAATGCAGGAACATGCGATGATGGGTTGGAGCGTGGGGGGTGGTGGGTTGGTTTCGCGATCCAAAGCCTGTAGAAGACATCACACAAACGACGAACGCAATTCCATTAGTGAAATTATACTGGCACTCCTTTGAAGGTTTGAAAACATACTAAGCAGCAAAGTCAACAAATAAACTCTCTCATTAACTCATAAGTCGCCTTGCTCCAAATTATCTAATGCCTAAATTCCTTCCCATTGCAGCTTAGAACGCCAACGGCTTGGAAATCATCGCCAAAAAATCGGCAATATTTCTTCAACGAAAAATTAAAATAGAATGCTACTCATCTCTGAATCTCATTTCACAGAAGAACCCTAACGCTTAAACTGAAGAACTACACTTTATACGATACTAACACCCTAGTCGCGAATGCCACGGCGGCACAGCAATATTAGATAAAAAGGCACTATAAAATCAAGAAACAGAAGCTTGTAAGGAACAGGATATTCAAGCACGACTTACAATCATGGACTGAGTGGACCAATATTCCAGTGCCATTTACTGCCCTGCAAGATTCAAAATGACAAACAACGATTATGAAACCTATTTAAGTCTCTAGGATAATAGTACATTGGTTGGAGAGACTACAATGCCAAAAACACGCAATGGGACCAGGCCTCATCACTCCAAGAGGGAGAAACTACTGAAAGCAGTTACCATCACTTTTCAGCTAGAAACCATCAACAGAGAACTACCTACTGGCCTATCCTGATCTAACCAAAACTCGATTAATTCGGAACATATATCATAACAAAAGGAAATTCCCATCCCTCTAAATGTATCATAGCAATATTCCCTACAACTGTCCTCTACGACCACACTCTCAATAATATCACAGTCGGCAACATAAATATATTACTAGTAATCCCTCTCCAGTCTACGACTAACGAACAGAAAGACAAACTGGAACATTGTATAGAAAACAGATTATCTATGAAAACAACTTCGATTACTCACTAAAGATCACCTGACCAGCATAGACGAAGCGACTGATATATAATACAAAATATTCAAGAAGCAGCTTGGACCCTACACCGCAACTTCGCCTACACCCAAGGCTGCGTGAAAATATCCAAAAGTTTTTTGAACAAATAGCCGAGAAAAAGAAGACCTAAGAAGAATCTGGCAATTCTCAAATATCCTGAAAGACGTACACTACAACAGAGCAACTAGGCAACTAAAACGCCTCCTAAACGATATCAACAGACAGGTTTCAAGATTCATAACCAACCTACCCCAACAGAAGATATCCAATTTACTCTTATTTAAAGCCACAGGGAAGCTACAAAAAACCGACCAAATCAAATCCCCCAATCAGGGACCGAAAACAAGAGTGGGCAAGAAACCCAGCAGTAAAAAGCGCTACCTTTGACCAAATTCCTTGCTAGTGTATTTCCAGACTCTATCCCATTATTAAAGCTACAACCAGAGCAACAAATCAGAGATTATATTAACTCCCAAACAAATGGACTCTTCCAATCTCGCACTCACTCCAGAGAGAATTACAAAACCATAACACTCCTTATAAACAAAAAAGCTTCTGCTATGACTTAATCACAACACCTCTTCTCAAGAACTACACGAAAAGGCAAGATATAATTACTCGATTATTCAACAGTATTATAAGAACAGGGCACTACCCGGAGCAATGGAAAGAAGCCAAATTCAAGTTTCTCAAGCCTGGGAAACCTCCACATGAACCCTCCTCTACCGTCCATCAGTTATACTTCCTATTCTATCCAAAGTATTTGAGAACTTTCTTCTATCAAGAATACGTCCTACAATAGCAACAATAACCTAGTCCCTGATCATCAATTTGGGTTTTAGACAACAGCATTCTAGCCGTCGAACAAGTTTATAGAATCAACCACCTACATTGGAGAATTGCTTCCAAGAAAAGAAATACTGGTTTCAGCCGCCTTTCTAGACATTGCCAGCCTTTGACAAGTCTGCACGATGGACTCTATTTAAAGTCAAGAATTTCCTACCGTATCCCTTCTTCAACATATCAGATCTTTTCTATCCCACCGACTTCCAAATCAAATTCAAATGAATTATCTGATTCCATCCAATCAAGGCCGAGTACTACAAGGTAGTGTAGCTCGGCCCTATCCTATACAGCTCTATACTACTGATATACCAAAATCAGATAAACAACCATAGCCGCTTTTGTAGATGATACGGCATACTAGCTTGGATGACGACCTAATGTACATCAAGACATTTACAAGATCATCTCATAATGATTGAAGATTGGGCAAAAAGTGGAAAATAAAATAACGAAAATAAATCAGTCCATATAACTTTACCCTGAGAAAAAACAAATGCCCGCTCTGCCCAATCAACACATCCAATAGTACACGGTGGAAAGTGTAAAATACTTGGGAATAATCTAGACAAACGGCTAACATGAAAGCATCCATCTTAGCCAAAAAAAAGCACCTTCAATTTCAAATAAGAAAACTATACTGGAACTGAGGATAACTCAAAACTATCACTGGAAAATAACTGTTGATATATAAAGCTATCTAATCCAATATGGACCTACGGCATCCAAATCTGAGGCACAGCAAGCAAGAGTAATCTTCGATCATTCCAGAGATTTCAATCCAAGACCTTAAGAATGATCGCGGCAGCACCGATGGTTCATCACAAATGCAGCACTGACAAGGAACTTAAAATGCCCACTGTTCTGGAAAGAATAGAATTTATCAGCTCAAACTATCTCCAGCGCCTTGAAAACCATCCAAACACTTAGCCCTCAAATCCTAGACAATAGTGCAGACATCGATGCTACTAACAGAACCTCACCCCTACAACTCCATACAGATTCTCAACAAATAGTACCCTCAACTACTAAAACTATCCCACTTGCAGTAACCCAAAATAATACTTGCTTTTTTGTTATAGTATGAAGAAGTAGTGAAAGTACCGATGGGATTACCTTCACTGGAAATCAATACAATGTCAGAATAATTCTCCAACATCATATTTACTTATTATTTTGTAAAAAAATAGATTGTAAATTTTTTTGTTATAAATTCAAAAAAAAAATTTCTGTATGAAGCAAGCTTAAGGAGACGCAGAATGGGCATAAATTATAAAAATATAGTTTTTTAACTTTTGAATCATTAATTAATTTATAGTGTTCTGACTTAAGTACGCAAGGTTTCATCTTAATATGCCACCTCTATGTTTTTTTTAAAAATTTTGAACTTTATGTGGCGCGAAAGACGGCGTTTTGAATCATCATGGGTGTTGATTGCATCTTTCTGCTTTCGTTGTGAGAAATAAATACTGGCTTTGGAGTGTTGACACCTGTTATGTAACGTTTGATGTGTGAAATTTAGTATCAAATATTTGCGTTGTTTAGGTTTCCTCATCATATGGACCAGAATACACTGAAAACATTAGGAGCCATTTCCCGTTAAGTTTACAATGTTCATCTTTAGGGGAACATTTTCCAAACTATTAATAGAAGGGGGCTCAATGTTAACAGAGCATGTAACAACAGTTACACACTTTAAGGGGTCGGATTTATAAACGTTAAATTCTTTAGACAATTTCTTATAAGAGTTGTATTTTTAACATAAAATCGTTTACAATGCCCCAAAAACGTGAAACTAGTAATATTTTTTAAAAAAGGTTTTAAATACATACAAGTAAATAATGAAGTTACATTCGCGTAAAGTTTCAAGTCAGTAATCGATTCAGAGAAAAATGTTCCATATATTAAGCATTGGCTGAG
>BOPP01000253.1:678235-713487 GCA_017312745.1 Gryllus bimaculatus
ACTATTTTCATTATTGTTGTAAAAACATTAGCATCAATTAAAGGTTGTCTCTCAGTGGTCCCAAAATTAATACTTTCGGTGCGTCAGTTATGAGTCTTGGCTCAAAGGCCTTACAATGGAGTTACATCATTCGTGAATGTGAAAAGATTTGAGTAGCAAGGAAACTTATATTCTATTAACAACATTACAATCGCTACAAATTAAGGGAAATTGTCCTTTCAAAAAATCTTAAATTCATGAACTATATAATCCAAATGACGAACAGTACGAAGTAAAATTTTTAATTAATGTTTAAAGAAAAAAAGTTTGAGAAAAGCGTAAGAATATATTCGTTTTCTGGCTTCGTGCATGCCCTAGCGGTCTGGTATCTTAACGCTAATTGCGAACGTCTATTGTTGGCGTCTTAACGAGGGCCAGAACCGTTAGGTCGGTGAAAGTACGCTGCGTGGGGGAGGAAGCGGTTGAGCCTGAACATTCCGGAGTTTTGGCGCTCGGGCGGTTGACTCAGGTAGTGCCGCAGAGTCCAAAAATACCGGAGGCTGTAAACTCCCGAGGATGCTGCCGGCGAGCCTCGTTTAGCGGAAGCAGGCAGCCAAACCCTAAGAATTCTGTGGTGGGGGCGTAAACAAGGGCTGGCCTGCGGCCTCGCGCCAGTGCGAGATCTATCTATATGGAAAGTGGTGGGGGTGTCAAGCTCAACTATTTAACGCGGCGCCATCCTGCGCGCGCGTTCTCACTTCAGTTTGCATCGGGAAGCTTGTACGTGTGTACAAGGGGTGTAGGAGTGTGGCGAGAATGTCCGGAGAGTAGAAGGGCCAAGAAGCAATCTCGCGTCGCGTAGGCACAATGTTTGACGGTCGCCACGACCGTTAAATTTTGGCGGTCAGCATGTGACGGTAATTGTCAGCGGGACGGAGGTCGAACACCGCCATCAAGCGTGGCTTTTGTGGTTTTTGCTTGGCGGTAAAGCAGTGGTTTCTTGAAAGGGAAAGGAGTTGCGGGAGTGTTTTAATATTAGCAATTCATTGTAACTTGTACATAATAGAAGCAAAAGGTCTACTACAAAGAAAAAAAAAAAGTTTAGAAGAATTATCTATTAATCTGCCAGTGCAAGTAAACCCAAAAGTAAATATGCAAAAACCATTTTCGATAATTCAAAATAAAGAATTATCTATTACGATTAAAACTCCAGAACAGGTAGTAGAAGAACTGAATGATGAAGAGTGTGAAATAATTTTTGAATGTATAAGGGGAAAAAATACAGAAAGAACAACAACTCTAGTGGAAGATGTAAAAGAAAGTTTAACTCAATCTTTAACTCCAGAAATCAAAGATGTAGAATATGAATTAACTGAAAATATGAGAACAGACCAGAAGCTAGCATCAATATTTCCTACAATTTTTGGGAACTCAAGTGAGAAGGTTAGGGTGGAGTTTAAAGAAGACTTTCAAACTTATACTGCGATAGAGCTTCAAAAAGCTGAATTTTCTGAAGTTTCCAATACATCTTATTCAGTAAAAAATTATATAAATGAACCGTTACAAATGAATCCGAAGAAAAGAGTAAGGTTTCCAAAATCACAAAATGACATATACATTTATGAGACAGGATCTCTGATAAAAGAAAACGAAAAGAAAGATTCACTTAAGGATAATCCAGGAAAGAAATTAAAGAAATCAGTTGTATATAAATCTATTCTTAAAAATACATATGCTCCAACAAAAGAAATTATGAAAAAAATTGTAAACCAAGGCAATATTTCAGTAACATTTGAAAAAAATGATTACCAAGAAACACAACCAGGTAGGTTGAATAAAAAGTGTGTTTCTTACTTGAATAGATAGCTATAAATAATTATTTTAGGGATTAAAAAAATACAATTTTAACAGCTGATGTTACATATATTGTGTTTCAGTTGAGGAAGAGTGTTGTGTTATTCTAGGAGAAGGAGATTATCCAGTAACCAATTGGATGGAACAACCTTATGTTGTTAGAGAAAGTGATTACCATGAAACATGCTCAGGTAAGTTGTATAAAAATTGAGTTTCTTGCTTCCATAAACTATAAATACCTAATTACTTCAGAGAGTAATGAAAGAGTAATTGAAACAGCTGATGATGTATATTCTATTTTAGTTGTGGCAGAGTCATGTGTTAGCAAAGAAGAAGGTGATTATTTAGTTCCAGATAACATGAGAAAATTTTCCTTTGTGGATAATAGTGATGACTATCGAACACAACTAGGTACATTGAATAAAAATGATGGTTCTTGTTTGCATGAACTAGTAATAATTATTTAATGGAATGCTCAAAGAACAATTCTGACAATTGATGGTATCTATTCCTTTTCAGTTGCGAAAGAATCTTCAATAAGCAAAGAGAGTAATTATTTAGTAACTGATTTTGTTCCAGAAAGTGATTACCTTCAAACACAACCAGGTAGGTTAAATAAGAATGATGTCTCTTGGTTGTACAAACTACAAATATTTAATTTTAGGAAATAATGAAAAGATACTTCTAACACTTGATTTTACGTATTGTTTTAGTTCTAATTGTCAATGAAAATGAATGTGAGGAATCTCTAATTAAAGTGTTGGAATTAACACCAAAAATGAATGATTTAAAGTTTAAAGAGGATATTGAAATAGTTTGTCAGAAATCACCAGCACTAATGAAGAAACCAATAACCAAAACTGATCTTTGTAGTCGTATTTCAAGTGAAGATGATAATCACACTGTTTTAGAAGATACTTGCAGGAAAGTTAAGAGTAAAGGGGAGTGTCATTTTCAAGGACAACCTTATCTAAAGGAGATAGTGCAAAACATTTCGTTAAATAATCACCAATATTTTTTGGAGGAGACTGTTACTACAAGAGAAATGAAAGAGTCTAGTGTGAGCAACGAAGAGCCTGATCTTACAATAAAAGCCTTGATGAGGAAATACGAGTGTAAAGAAAACATAGAACATCCTTGTAAAACATTTTCATTAGAAGGGGAAATGAGGAATGCTGAAATCCTGAAGCAGAATAAAATCTGGGAAAAAAATAATAATGATAAAAAAAAAGATCATTTAAATTATAAGAAAAGAAACATAGAAGAACAGTCTAAAATAATATTTAAAAACCAAGGGTAAGAAAAAGATTATTACTTGTCTATTACATTTGAAGAATGGGCTTTTGGAACTTACATCGCAATTATTAATTCATAGAATAATGACTTAAGGTAGTAGGTCTACTACTGCAAGGATTTTGCATCATTAGGCATCTCTTGCATCCAAATTTCTAGTTTAGTCCATCATCCACTGCCATCATCCATTGCCTTCTCCACGCCTTCCTTCCACATACTTCTAGGTGTTCATCTTCTGTGACACAATGGTTGCCAATTTTGGTGCTTTAGAGGCCATTGTCCTTCACCCATTCTGTGTAAGTGACCATACCATTTGAGTATTTTAATTGCATTGAATAATTTTGGGACTCACATATGTTTTTCTTCTAATGTCATTGTTTTTTATTTAGTCTGACAATGTCAATCCACAGTCTTCGTATGTCTTTTGGCATTTGGCAGAGAATTTTAAGAAGGGAATTTAATTTTTAAGGGATCCATGTTCATCACACCTGGCCTTGGAGACTTTCTGTATTCAAAATTTCTAAGGGCCTTTCCAATATCATTTACTGTAAGGCCTTTCACATCATTCACTTGATCTCCCATATTAATATTGTAGACATTGATGAATTTTTTGTTCTTTATCAATTTTTGATAATATTTTTTTCATTATTGAACACTTATAAGTTGTAGAGATGAACATTGTTTCTCATTTGTTCTTAGATTCTTTTAAGTTTCCAGGACTTTTGCTTTGTTATCACCAAATGCTTTGGTCAATTTCTTCACATGTCTTTTCCTAGCAGCATTCTTAGCTTCTATCTTTTTAGTTTCCCTTCTTATTTCTATTTCTTTTTGTCATCGTAATCTTGGGTATTTAGACATTTCCTATAAGCACAGTCTTTCTCTTTTATTTTTTCAAAAGAACTACTTGATCACTTATCAGTTGGTTCCCGTTTTATCTCTTCCTGTTTCTCCAAGGCTCCCACAAGGAGCTTCATGGATAGCTTCTACTATTCCATCTTAGAGAGACTGAGTGGTTGTGTAATCTATATTTGACAGCTTTCCACAGTCTGAATTTATATACAAAATTTTATTGATGTGTCAGCTAGAAGTTTATATTTTGGTATTTGCATAATGAAAGGAGTGTCTTGAATATCACCTTAATAGGTTTTATTTACATATGAAGGAAACAATTTTGACCTTTACAAATAATGATCTGTGTTTCATTTGGCACCCCATTTATACTTTGTTGATTTTCACAGTGGCTTTGTTGTTATGCTTGACAAGTACATTATCTAGTATTGTTTTTCTTGTTCCTCTATCTAATCCATGTAAATTTGTGAATATCCTTATGTTTAAATAACCCATTCAAAATTTTTAAGCGATTTTGCATACACACTTCTGTCCTCCTCTTCTTGCCTTTTATCATTGAGATTCATTGTTTCATCAATGTACCTTTTGACTACTTCATTTTAAATTAGCCTCTGTACTCTGTCTTTAAAATCTTCAAGAAAAATATATGTTCTGTTAGCAATTGCATCGAAGGCACTCATCAGTTGTTTAAAAATGACAATATTCTCTTTCAGGAGCATCGTCATTAGAAGGATGTGTTCCTATAAAACCATCTCTATTTCTTTTATTTTAAAGTCTAGTGACAAAATATTCTTATTGATATATGTTGAGCTCTTAACAACATTATAATATTATTCTTGTTGTTCTTGTTGTTATTTCATCTTTTTGTATTATATTTAAATTGGTTTTAGATGCTACCCCCAAACTTCAAACCCTTAAACTCATTCAAAATTCTCTTAATTTTTCCTAAGTATTAATATTTGACTTGTCACTGTAGAAATATGTATTTAATAATTGAATAATGTTAGCGTATTTTCAAATTTATTTAATATCATTGGACTTTTTCTTCATTATTTAGAGTAAGTGAACCGAAATTAAAGTCCATGAATAAATCGTTAATGTTTTTGTACAACCAACTAACTGAGTTTAGAAATGCTCAAATATTTAAAAAGCCAGTCACAGAAGAAGAGGCTCCAGATTACAAGAGTATTATTCTTAGGTAAATTCAACATACAGTTTTATCTTCAAATTATATGTCAAGATTCTGACTATGGTTACTAATTCAATTTTCTTTTCAGGCCAATGGACTTTTCAACTATCAAAAAAAATATTCAGTCTGGAGCTATAAGCAATATTACAGAACTGGAAAATGATGTTATATTAATGATCGATAACGCAATGCTGTATAACCCATGCACTCATATAGTACATAAGATGGCAAAGGAAATGCGAAGTGAAGTTTTAGAATTCTTTGAGGTACACATGTAATTTTCTAATTTGAATGGCATTTTGTTGTTTTCTTTGCATGGTGTTAAAGAAATATTTTTTATATGCAAATTTTAATTGTTTTATATTTGTTTTTGTAAAAGATGTATTTCAAGTGTCATATTCTTTTATAGAATTTTGCTTTGTTGTTTGTTTACTTGAAAAATGATGTAATGCAATTGAGGTATTGCATTAGAGATAGTCATATGCCACAAAATGGCAATTTTAAAGAAGTGTTTTGTCCCACTGTGTCTAATTTTTAAAATCAGATACTTTAAATGAATGCTTCTTAGAACTTTTCTGAATTATTTGGTATGTTTTCTTAAATGTTCAAGACAGGCAGAATTAAATATAAGAAATTAATTTCTAATTTTTACCATAGACAGTGTTAGTATGTGTAAATGGTCTGAGAGGTGGCATGTGACTTTCTTTTTAGAAAAATAAATTACAACTTCTTTCACAGTTAGAAACCTTTTTTTAAAAACACAGAACATAATTGAGTTAATAATTTATGTTTTTAAAAAATATGAAACAGTCTCGTAACTATTATAATGAAATGTTGCAATGTTAAGTCTTACATAAATTTTAATGTAAACATTGTAAGAAAGGAGAAAATTGATGAAATAATATTATATTTTGAGTTATGTGTGGTTGAGATTTCAAAAAGTTTCTGTGAATAAGACAGCAACGCAGAATTACATGCTTCCTATTTTTTATTTGCAATTTCTAGATTATAATAATGCAATGGTTAGTGTAACATTAATATTACTTTTCTTTTGGATGCTCAATATAGTCTCTAACAGTATAAAAACAGTTGTAAAACTACACAATATACGTTATGTTGCAAATTGTTTCTTTACTGCATTCTATTTACATTTCACAGAAGTGTACATCGACTACCACAGTAACAAGGCAGACACAAAGCAGACAATGCAGGTTTCTTTTTGAAAAACAGAGATTTACATCTGAAGTGGAGAGAGAGAAACATGTAACTAATAAGTCAATAACTCAATCAGCAAATAGATCTGAAACTAAATCTCAAAAACACAGGAAGTACACAAGGATTTGTGAAAAAGGTAATTATTATTCGTCCTTTGTCCTTCATCCTTCGTCCTTCACTTCCTCCTCTTTCTCTTCATCTTCTTCTTCTTTTCATTGTTATTATTTGTAATAGTTGTGGCGATGGTTATGGTGGTGATGGTCTTCAGGAGGTAGTTGAAAAATCTGTCATTTTATTGTTATATTTTTTCCGTTTGCGGTGTATTATTTTGATTTCAATTCAAAATTAATATCTAGAATCATGGTCTGGGGTTTGTTCATTCTCACAGCATGATTAATAAATTGAGTGTTTTTATTTTATGCTTCTAATCATTATTTGGTAGTTTTTGAGAATTGAATGAGTAAATAATTGTTAAGTGATAATCTGGTATAATTTATTTTCAGATGAAAGAAGTTTGCTACTTGACTAACTTACTAATTGTTTACTACTTACTAATTGTGTTGCATTGTGGCATATTAAAAGTTTGTAGTTTTATTAAGATTGTCTGCCTTATTTTTAAAATGTTCATCACACACTTTTTTGCTTTTCTGTATCAGTTTCTTGTACTTTTTAGTTTTTTAACTTCTCAATGTGGTAAATGAAGTTTATACAAAACCTTTATAAATTTTCTTGTTGTAGCAAATATTGAAATTCATGCACTCATAACTGTGTAGTTTACTCCCAGATTACTGGAGTAAAGAAAGAAATATTTTTTTTTTAATCTTCCACCTCTCCTATGCAGCATTCCTTTTCTCATGGTAATGTGAAAACCTACATAATTTTTGAATTTTTAATTATGTTAAAAAATAATGTATTACAAAATCATTGTCCTGTTTTATTTACCATAAACAAAACAAGCATTATTTGCCACTTTTAAAACTACCACAAATTACGAAAATGATTGCATGCTCTTCTGGTGTGTAAATTAGATTACATAATTAATCATAGATATTGATTTACCCAGAAACTATTGTTAAAATGATTGTGTGATAGAATGATTCATTATATTCTCCCTGTGGATACATCCCTGCCTGTTCAAGGGGCTTTCTAAACATGAGGTAAGTGGTAGAGCGGTTGCAGAATCTGTACCACTATAACTGCAGCAGCACTAAGCAGAAACCGTAGAACAGACAAGGAAAACTTATGGGAAACAGATATAACAAAGAATTTCACTGTTTGGAAAAAGTTGGGAAAATTTGTAAGATTCTTTAAAAGTCTGGGAAATGTTCATGACAATTATGAACAAAATTTGCATATAATCAGCAAAGGTATCTAATCCCTTCCAACAGTTTGACTTGTCTCTTCATACGAATTCGAACTCGGATTTAACACCCCACAAGGTAAAAAAATTAAAATTCAATGTAAATTACGTTTTTGAAAATTTTTTCAATAAAATATTTTTTTAATCTTTTTCTGTGAAATTCTCAGAATAGTTGGCAAACTAAATCATAAATATTCAGCCAAATTAGATGAATTTGTGGATTGTTTGTTATACTTGTGTACATGCCATAATCCTGCTACACCTTGACAAGTTTGTATGTCATAGCTTTCCAAAATTTTAAAAAGTTGTCAATTAACAGCTCATATTCACAAGTAATAGGCATCATCAAATAAGTTGTTTTCAACATAGTTCTAAATTTCAAAATGACTAAGAAAAATTGAACAAAAAGGTGAATGGAAGAAAATTTAAAAATTGGGAAAATGAAGACAAAAGAGGAAACTGCAATACTCCTGATTCAATTTTGAATTGTGCTAAGGCTCTAAAGTGAATTGTATTAATATTAAGCAATTACTACCTCTTCATTTTTGTAAGCCTCTCTTTATAAAGCTTGGAACTTTACCATTTCCTTGCCTTCTAATTTGTGAATCAGTGTTTTCTGTCAAAATGACTTACTCTTGAGTAAGGGTGGGATCATATTTCAGTCAATACAAATATCTATAAGTATAACACTTAATAGTAATATATTCTTCAGAGTTTTATATCAACTGCTCACTATAAAAAATCCACATACAATATATAAATCGCAACGGGCCAACCGGTCTAATGCTTGAGGGAGAAGAAGAAGAAGACAATATATGAGTGTGTGTGAGTGTGTGTGTGTATACACACACACACACACACATTATTTTACAATGCAATGCCAGATGACATTAAATGTTAAAAACAGTACACAAGTTTAAGTGCCAAGTAGAATTTTTTCTGATGAATATCTGTAATGTTACTTCATTTACCAAAGATAGAATCAATGTTACTGTGAACAATACAAAAAGAATTCAATGTAAGAGAAAACCTGCATAATGATTTGCATAATTTGGCCATAAATAATAAGTATTTGAGGCCATTATGCCCGAGTGGTGCATTCACATTTCTCTAGTTGTAAGGTATTTCACATTTTACTAGAGTTGTTATAGAAAATGTAGTTGTATTTTATTTTCTATTTTTTACACAAATGTGTTTAGAAAGCTGTTTTAAAGTCATTGATAATATTGATTTATTTGTTCGGTTATAGACTTGTTGTAAGGGTCTAAATGGATATACACAACTTGTGAAAATAGCAGATAAAGAATATGAGAAAACATATAACATACAAACAACACTGTATTTACATAATTTTTGTTCCTTAGCATTGTCAACATTATTACTTCTATTCACTGGGATAATGTATTCAATGATGGGCTGATAAATGTTGTCATACTGAAAATTTCATATAGTTACTGGCTTAGGGTAATGCCCAATATGGAGTTACACCACTTGTCTTTCAAAGCGATAAAAGATAAACGTCTTTTAAAACGATGAACAAGGTTGACAAGAAAACATGAAATGCAGTTCATTAAAAGCATTATGCACATTCTACTGAGTCATAAATTTGGATATCGATGTGATTGGTTACAGGCAGATATTATTTTCTGAATCTACGTTAATTTTTTCCAATTTTTCTGTTAACGAGCGAAGATTAGCTGATCAATATAGAGAGCTTTCCTTCGCTGCAGCTTAATCTCCCAAACTCGCCTTGAGGCCATTGAAGAAGAGGTCCGGAAGAAACTGCAAACTAACCAAAACTCCGTATCACTCAGAAGGGACGAGGACGAGAGAACATCACATGCAGAAGAAAGAACCACTTCTTTCCGTGAATCTGCTAATATCGTGCAGTATAATGAGGATAAAGGATTTACTGAAGATTTGAAGGGAGAACTGGAAGAGCAATTCTTCAGTTTCAAGCTAACAATCCATTAATGCGACCAACCTCAAGGAAACAAAACCCTTCGAAGAAGTTAGCACAATTGATGGAAATAATGAACTGAGAGATTCTTCCTCAGTATGCGCATACGTGTGTGACGTAGTGAAATAAGAAATAAATTTCAATAACAAAATAAAAATAATATATTCAAAGATTATGTACAAGTTACAATGAATTGCTAATTTTAAAACACTCCGGCAACCTTTTCCTTTCGGAACACTGCTTTACCGCAGAAAATACAAGCCACGCGTGATGCGCGCCGTCGGACCTCTGTCCCGTGACAATTACCGTCACATGGCCTGACGCCAAAAGTTAACCCGGTCGTGGCGACCGTGTGCCTACAGCACGTGAGATTGTCTGGCCCTTACTCTCCGGACATCTCGCCCTCACTCCTACACCCTCCTTGTACATACACGTACAAGCTACCCGATGCAAACTGAATGAGAACGCGGGCGCAGATAACGCCGCGTTAAATAGTTGAGGCTGACACCCCCACCACTGTTCCATAGATAGACTCGCACTGGCGCGAGGCTCGCAGGCCAGCCTTTGGTTTACGCCCACACACAGAATTCTCAGGTTGCCTGCCTGCTTCCGTAAACGAGGCTCGCCGGCAGCATCCTCGGAGTTTACAGCCTCCGGTATTTTTGGCTCTGCGGCACTACATGAGTCAACCGCCCGAGCGCAAACTCCCGGATGTTCAGGCTTAACACCTTCCTCCCCCGCAGCGTACTTTCACCAACCTAACGGTTCTGGTTATTTACTCTGCTGCAATTGCAAGCGTAAGGACACTCAGTGGTGAAAATAGGTCAGGAACCACACGAAGAATATCTACCTCAGATGACGAAGTGGGAATTACGTGGCGTAGGTATGGTAAGATAAATTGAAAAATTTAGAGGCGATATCGCACTTGAAGGTAGCCTACTATGCCACGTTGGAAGAAATTTTCGTTTTCCACCAACTTTTTATTTTGATGATGATTATTACGTTTTAAGGGCCCTTTAACAGCCCAGGTCATTAGCGCCCGTGTCAAATTATTTTAAGAGCAGTACGTTCTATGACAATGCCAAACTAAATCATTTTTTAAATACAAAGTAAATACAGAATAACGCAGAAAATTAGGTGTTCAATTATAAAAGGTTTTGTCAGAAAATATAAAAATAAACACTTTAAAATCTCCAACTAAAAGCCAAATAATTGGCATAATCCACTTCTTTCAGATAATGCAGTAATGCCAGTCTCTCGTAAAAAGCTAAAGAGCTTGCAGAGAGAAGATTCGTCATTTCTAATTACCTGTGCAAAGGTGATGCCTTCGGCGACTATCTCTTACTTTAGAACAGTGCAGTAGAGCATGCTCCACGGTAAGATCCGTCTCGTAACTTTCGCAAGTAGGGGGTGGGTCACCGCGGAGATGTCCTGTGAGAAATGACAGTGACCGATCCGAAGGCGTGTCAGAATAATCTCCTCGCGCCTAGAGCCACGAGATGAGGAAGACCAGATGAGGAATCCTTGATTTTCGTGAGTTTAAAATCTGAACTATTCTCACTCTGCCATGCCAGAAAATATGGCGTTTGATAAACAGCTTGGTATGATTTGTTGGGTCTGTGCGGATGTACACGTAAGCTTCCGCGGCTCGAATCCATAAATTCTCGGCTATCCGAGAGACGCCGCTCGTTGGCTGGGGTGCCGACGTTTTGCCTGTCATGTCGCAGGCTTCCTCAGGGCAGTGACACGGTGTCAGTGTCACTGCCCTGAGGAAGCCCGCGACATGACAGCCGAAACGTCGGCACCCCAGCCAACGACGCGGCCTCTCCCGGATAGCCGAGAATTTAGGGTCTGTGAGGATGTCTATGTCAGTATTCTTCGTGACGAACATTACTAGTCAGCAATTTCGTTTCCTATTATCCCAGTGGCCAGGGATCCAACAAGAAACCAAATTATAACGTCGACCCAATGAATGATGAATTTGGAGTTATCGGAAGTTCACGAGAAGAGAATCAAGAGATGGATTCGAGCGAGCTTTTAGAATTACTGCTGATCGTTGTTTCCTTTAACGACATCTATTCAGCGAACTTAAGGGCCTCCCAGAGCGCATATTTTTCTGCAATATAAGCGTTGCACGAAGAGACTATTCGAAGACTCCGCGTAGCACTTTGACAGTAGAAGGCACATTCTACTTTACCAGTTTGTAAGGAACCATCTGTGTGTATGAAGTCACAGCAGAGATATGTGAATTTCGTCTCCTGAAATTCCACCAGAAATGTACTGGGTGGTGTTGAGGATGTGTGGAAGTTTCATAATCTCAGGTCTATTTTATGCTGTAGAAGCTTCCAAGGGGGAATGTTATTTCGGGGGAGGGGGGTTCAAGAGGATGGGGGGAATTGAATATCGAGTTTCTGCAAGAGCGTGTAGAGACGGACACCAGGAGTTTGAGGTAACGATTCTATGAGTTCGTACGATGTCCGCGGGATTTTGGTTTTCACTTCCTGTTTTTGTTACTCATTGGGCTGCATCGCTGGCAGTTTGCTGAGCACTGACCTTCGTAGCGTCGCCTGTCGTTAGTTTCCGAAATTAGAATTTCCTGGACTCCCGCGTGCGGCGGGTGTTGATTCAGAATCTCACATTGAAGACCAATGTTGCCTTGCTGTGCAGCACCGCTTTGATGTTCACCATGGGATGGCGGCGTCGTGATGAATGAGGTGTTAATGGCGCAGACTGGTTTATACAAAGCGGCCATGGCCCCGGCTATGCTCTGCCCTAGGCCTGGGTTAGTACTGTAATTGGTAGCACCAATAATTGACAGTTCAATTGATGAACGTACGTTATACACCTAGACTAACTTAAACAAGCCTTAACGGAAGACACTTCCCTGTTGGGATCAGAGCTGAGCTCCATGTGGACCTGGGCCATATAACTCCCATCTCGTAACGTGGTGGAGACCATTACGGTGGCGCGCTCTGCTGCATCACCTTCTTACTGGAACTAAAACACGAACTGCTGCCAAAGATACTTTAAACGTGCGTGGCTGCTGCGTGAGTTCGCGGGTCGCAAGCAGGCCCAGAATGTTACAAAAGATAACGTCTATGTTCGCGCTTTCTTCACAGGTTTCTTGTAAGTAAAGATTATGAATAATTGTAGATTTCGAAGACACTTTTCGTATTTCTCACAAATTAGCCAATTTGTATGTGGGAAAGTTGGCGAGCCGAACCTGCAGCTGCACCTGGCAACACTAGCGCTTCCTATAGTAGCAACCTGGAGCTTTGTCCCCAGTTTTGACAGAGAGTTGCCGGGCCCTAGTGTGGACTCCGCGACGGCTCGAAGCGAGCTGCTGAAGGACGTTTCAGTAAGCGCGGACACGGCGGAGTAAGTGCTGGTTGTAGTAACCTAAACGCACTCTTCTTCTGAAATTATGGATTTTAAAATTAAAAAAATGCCAATAACTATAGTATTGATATTATTGTAAGTATATCTGGATTACTAACTTCACAAAACAACGTGCATGTTTCGTGGATTCCTCTGTTTACACAACTGACTCTATGAAAGAAGGCTGCTCTATTTTAGGCAGACTCTAATAGTGACAGCTGTTTATAAATAAACTTAATAGTCGCATTTAGTCAGAAGACTTCCATTTGAGACCGTATGTGTGTTTCAGCGGTTCAAAGCATGATATAAGTCTACGGTTGCATTATGTTTGGGCGTCACGATGCGTTCTGTCATTTACATCGCAAGTAGCGAGACCGGCGGACATACGCCGGTGAACAAACCATTTTTTTAAATGTTATTTATGTGTGTGCCACTTTGAAATTTGGCAGATCTATAAAAAGTTAATGTAGAAATACTTGAGTATTTTTATAATTAATTTAAGTGCCGACTTAAAGTAAAAATTTGCATTTTCAAAATTAAACCATATTTTAAATGTTGTTTAAATGTTTTAAATGTATGTTTACAAAAATCATATTTACATCACTTGAAAGTACATATTTTTAAGTTATATTTAAGTGTTATTTTATTTTTCTGTATAAAACGGTATTTGTGCAAAAAAATTGAATATTAGCGTGCATGATTCTTCCAAAAAAGTAAATGATAATATTTCTGGAAGGGGGGGAGATTAGAAAAAAATACGTGTCACATATTTTCAACCCTAAAACTCATAAACAATAAAAATTGTGATGTTTGGTGATGTGCGATTTGTCGTGGAATGACTAATGTAGCCGGCACGGCGAGCCGCGGTCGCTAAGGCTGAAAGAGCCTTAGGTATCTCCTGCCTGAATGGTCGCGGGTTCAAGTCCCGCCCGGGGCATGGATGTTTATGTGTCTGTAAGTTTGTAATTGCTCTTTTCTCCTTCATTGTATACCTCATCCCCCAGGGCCAACAACCAGGGCTGTAAAAATGGATTCAGCGTAGAAATGCTGACCCCTCCCCCCTCCAGAAAGAGGCACGTGAACTTACCCTCGGGAAAAAATGACTGGGCCTCGGTGGCACGTTTGCACGATCGCGTGGTTCTAAGATGACCGATTGACGACTCCCAAAAAGGTGATAATATACATTGAGAATACATTTAACAATGTTAGTGTTAACAATGCCTAATGCATCTAACAGTCCAAGGAGAAGGAAATATAATATTTTTCAATCATTCTTCTTCCATTCCGTCCTACACAAGCAGGTGACCGGATTTGTCATTTCTTTTTTTCCTTTCCTTTCTTCAGCTGGAAACCGTCAACATGAAACAGAAAATCAAATGAGATAAAAATTTTTAATTATTTACTATTTTTAAGGGAAGTAGGGTTGAGATTTGTACATTCATTTACATTGTGTAACATGTTAAGTAGGAAAACGTTCAATTAATAAATTGTTTCTGGGTAAGCAAAATACAATCTCCTTACTGACGAAAAAAATAACCATCTTCATAGTCACCTTCTAAATGAGTATTACACGAATATAATATTTTACACAAAAAGCAATACTTACAAGAATAAATGAAATACTACAAACTGTATGTATGATGTGGGAAATATTTTATATGGATTATATTCACCTCACCTCACCTCATTGGCGGTGTGCATACCTTATTTGGAATACATTCAACTCGCTCATATTGTGTAAAATATGCGCAATATTAAAAAATGCCAAAAACAAGATTTTTTCAAATAACGGCTCCGCTTTTTTTTATTTAAACTTTAAGTAGGGATTAAACGAACTGTAACTGAACACAAACGCCATTTTGCTTCATTCTTTTTCCTTAACCCACGGGTTATTTCCTGTCATCCGTTACTGCGACCCACAGTGGCCTCTAGGCATCCCCCGGAGTGTCTCCGATCGCCAGTCAGCATTACTAAGCCCCTACGGGATTTCCACTGACTGCCGAAGGCAGCCTCCTTTGCTGGCTACTGCACGGTTCGGGCCTCCACTCTAAATCAGTTGCCTGGTGTGCCCACCGAGTTTCTCTCCCGTACCCTCTTTCTTTCATCTCCTCTGTACTCTGGTAAGTGTACTTACGGTTGTTTGTAGATTGTGTTGTTTTAGTAGCTGTTTGGATAGATTTTCATTGGAAGAGGCAATTAATGTTGAAGTCCCCGCAATTAATAATTTTATGATCTCTGTATCTCCTAAATAGATGAAAAGAATGAATTGGAAGATTAAAATTTCATACATTATTAACAAAAAGCCTTACTTTTCTAAAGTAATTTCGCCTAGAAGCACATTATCTTGTAAAAATAAATCATTTCTGACATGGCGACAGAACAACTTAGTTCTAATCAACTGTTAAAAAAACAATTATCATAATGGGCATGCATCCTTATTGCTAAAATAAAGTGTTAATACTTACATTGTTACCATCCGTTCAATGAGAGAAAGTAATCACACATTTGATCGAGTATTTAATGTTGACCAAATTCACCTGTTCTGAGTCGTCTTCCAAGTGACCTGGCGGTGCGACTCCACACTCGTTAAGGGTATATTTACTCATGAGCCCCCTTTCCCCAGTAGGCCTATGGCTCATTTTATTCATCCTCCTTGTCTCTCTTAAGTTGAGAAACGTTTAATATTTTCAGTATCATTTCTATCAAAACGGTTAAAACCATCTCAATACATCTGCACTTATACTTAACAAGGGTGAATTATTTCCTTCTATCTATAGAAGAGTCACATATGAACCATTCCTCGTCAAATCGCACAAGAAATGATATGAAATTTTTAAAACCTATGATTTTTTTTCTTAAAGCTGGACATAAAAAAACTGACGTGTTTTTTAATTAGACTGAAAATTGATTATTTGTGCAGGTATTCCTAAAATAAATTTTGAAATTTGTGCACACTTCGCAAAATATGAGAAATTGTTGCTTGAAATGTACTCCTGGTTTGTTTTATTTATTACTTTGCAATTTGTATTTTATTCCTCTGTAAATGAATTTTTTCAAAAAATAAATATTTCATTTAAAAAATATAATTATTTGAAAAAATGAATGTATATGAACTGGAACAGATAAACATTTAAAAACTATTTCCTGTTGAATTTTCTATAAAATAGAAATAAGTGGGCACTACACACGTACAGTTCTAAATAATCAATTGTAATATAAGTGCGCGCTCTCCCTGCTCCTGATCATGTACTGATTAATTGTGTTCGGTCAGTCTTTGATCCAAGTACTGAAAAACTAAAAAGAAGGACAGTCTGCCTGATTAGGGGTTCAAAAAGTTTTAGTATCTCACGTATTCACACTGTCGCCAGTTGGGGATGGGTGACAGCGACAGGAACTACGACTGCTTTACGTGTCAGCTACAACTACTGCTTTTCTTCGTGTTAACAAAACGAATTTTACTGGCGGGTCTCTTTACGTCCTAGGAATGGAACGCCCTCCTGACCTTGCTCGTGAAATACAACAGACCAATTGTCCAGGGACATGAGTAAACGTTTTCGATCAGTCTGATCACGCATTTTGTAAAGTGAAGAGTGTTAGAATTTTTACTGTGAATCGTATGTACACTGTGTATAACATTAGTGGCGGTCACCGTGCGAGATACGACAGATGTTTCAATCCAGTTAATATTTATGGTCAGGCTTTTAAGAGGAAAAAATCTCTAAGACGCATAAACCACAATTTGATAGTGAAACTCAATTTGGAGGAATCATTAGGTTTGCGAATTTGTGATTTATATTCAAATTGACAAATTATTTACTACTTTCAAGGTTAAAATGCTCAATACAAAAAATATTAAACATTTTCCTCTATGAGCAACATTTTGGTGATTGCGCAGAATGGTATTTTTGCGTTGTCACATGGTAAAGGTCCGTGCGTTGGCATTGTTAGACTTGCCACTCGAGCCAGGTCGACAACCAGGTCAAGATCCAATTAGCACGCCGAAGAAACTATTTGATAGGGTATATAGTAGTATTTCTGACATTTCGTTTATTTTTGTTCTTGAGATACTCGCAGTTATCACAGTTAACATTAAAATCTGGGTATTGAAAAGGATCCCCCTTTAACTGTCCTCTCTTGTGATAATATTAATCATCGGAAGAATATTAATTTGCCCCACGTTGAGTGTGCCACTGGAACGAATCCCGTATTTAGATTAGATTAGATTAGATTAGATTTATTAATAATTCTGCAATTAAGTGTGAGAACTTGGTGGCAGAATACACTAACTTAACATTACAGAACTTAACAACTATACAAACTCTACAAACGTTACAAATCTCATGAACATTTCATCGTTCACCTTTCATAAAACTATTCACCTTTCATAAAACTCATTTCCTCCATATTTACTTATAACAGTAATAATAATCACTATACAAGTGTTGAATCGGTTTCTATTTTCACAAATGTTTAATTATTTTTATTTCTATTATTTGTACTGTGTAGTCAGGTATAGTAAAATCAATGTTGAACGAATATTAGTTATCAATTTCAGTATTTGTGGTTGAGCCGGAAAGAATAGTTATGCGTGTTAGATCGTTTAGTTTTTATGATCAGCAATAATATTCAGATCTCCCAGAATAACAAGCCTACTATTGTCGTTTCATAAGGATTTACATAGCAGCTTCTCAAATTGAAGTAGAAAGTGCGAGTAACTTACATCATATTGCAGGTTGTATTAATTCTGAGAAAAATAGAAAAATGTTAATAATGAAAGCGATAGAAATTATCCTTTTTTTTGTTTATATTTTTAACCTCTCTATTATTGGCAATGCTTTGTATTCACTTATTGAATCCTAAAAAAAAAAAAATGGAAAAAGAAAGAGATTCAGGTACTGGAAGATCAATTAGGGCAAAGGTTTCAAATCACATAAAGGATGAACCTTGTACTACATTTTCACTGAATTGTGAATTTTTGAAAATTGCAAAAATTACAACTAATACGAGACAATGATATGTTGTTCTAACAATATTAGTTTTCTCATTGGCATAAAAATATATTTCTTTGTCTATTTACATGATCTGTCTTATCAAATTTTGAGGTCAAATGGAGATATCCATTCATTCACATCTTATCCACAGAATTTCAAAAGTTATACTTTTACTTTTCAATAATACAACCGATCATTCGTCTCATTTTACTATCCCATATTATTATCTCTCAACCATCTTCTCAATATATAACTATATTTCTGTTAACATAAGTATGGTTTTCTAGGAATAGGAATGGGTAGTTCTTCAGAGAAATACAGTAAAGTCAAAAATTAAATGTAATTTATTACCATATTACCAATCCAAGAAATAAACTAATTAGTAAAACATTACAATATTAACATTCAAAAGATTTAATAAATAATATATTTGATTACAGAAAATATATTTCATTATTCATTACTGAATTATTAATACATATTTTGCCATTATTAGTATTAAATCAATAAATATGACAATTATAATATGTTTAATTTGCTTGGCAAATCAAGGAACAACATGTAATTAGGATTCTTCACAATGAAATCTTTCCCCAATGTCACAGTCTCTGAGGGGTTATTTCATGGCAACTTGTGGATCAATCTCAATAAGAAATGATAATTATACTTTTAATATATGATTCTCTTTAGAAACATTCACACATGATAATTATTAATACAGATAAATTATAAAATGTAGTATCTACTTCAAAAAACTTTTATTAAAAAAATACATAAATATTTCAAGAATCTAATATTTTTCTAATCTTAAAACCAGCTTGAAAATATTTTTGAAAGTTCAAACTGAAAGTTATGCACAAGGAGGAAGATCATATCTCGGTTTTCTGCTGCCCAGAGTATAAAGAAAAAAATGAAAATGGAATTTCTTAAGCATGTCTCAAACTCTCATGCATTTTTGTTGAAACATCGTTTCCCAAGGTTTATCGTATTACTTTCTGCCCCAATAGAGTAATCAAAGTTTCAGCCTTCTTAATAACAGGAAAATGTAATAGTAATACTCTACAATTTTCAAAAGTTAGACAATTTTGAATTGTTTAGAACTTTTTTGGAAACTTTAAATGCTTATCAATGCGTTAAAATTGGTTTACATAAATGTTCGTATAGACGTGATTTCAAAGAACATAGTTAAAAAACCTTACTATTATCTGTACAACTTATGGCTCAGGGAAAACGAGCATAAAAAGTTGATTTCTCAAAATGTTGGTTTGTGATGACACAATATGTCTGTTACTGTATGCCACTATAGATAATAAGTTACTTTTTATAATAATGGCATAAAATTGACTAAAGCGAGGAAGAATGTAAAAAATAGTGTAATGGTAGTTCAAATTCTATAATTTTATTCAACAATTGATATATATGTGATACGGGATGATTTGATTTTCGTTCGCTAAAAACCTTTTTTTTATAGTCTTATTTATAGTCTTATATATAGTCTTATTTATTTTGGTCGCCACAAGAGCCCTTGAAGTTACCAGGATAATTTCCCTCTAAAAAGTACATTTGATTAAAAAATATGTTTAACATTACTTAATTGGTAACCAACATCTTAAAACGTTTGGAAATGTAGTCTTATGTACACGTTTACTAAAACTACGAGTATAAATTACAAAACATACAATGCTGAACATGTTATAAAATATTTAAACATGTAATGTCGGTAAAAGTGGGATTGTCGCCGAGCGTGCCGACGTGGTTCATAAGCGTAAACTCGAAACCTCAAACGGGGATCCATCACAATCCCCATCCTTATCCTAAGATGACGGATTCATTGAGGCGAAACGCACATGTGCAGCCTCAAGCAACCTACAACAACCATCATTTATTTCCAAGACACGCTTCGACCCTCTGAAATCATTGATTACTGTTTATCCACGTCAACTTGCAAACCAACCTGTTCCTACAAAACCACCACCACTACCACCGTCACCTGTAAATCAACCAACTGCAATCTCAAGAAAACGAATCGTTATGTTGAAACTGGACCTCAATGGAATTATTGACCACAACGGACTGACCTCAGACGTTATGAAACAGGTAAACAACCAGATGGCAGTAAAATGTATGCAAACGCAACTTCTGATTCAACCGAAAACCATCCTTGCTCACAAAAAACTAACGAGATACTCCAGAAAATGAGAAAAGACTGCACACTAAAAGGACTGTACTTTACTTCAACCATCAACTAGCATTTTAACAGAGGAACCATGGAAACCAGAGAGAAACTATCAAAGAACTACCACCCATCTACCTCCTAAATGACATCAAAACAGATCTAAAAACCTGAACGTCACTCAACACCACCTAACTGAAATGCTGAAACGGACAAACGAAGGAGGACTTCTACCTCTTGGCATTTATGTCATTGAGGTCAACAAAAAGGACATCCCTGAGATCAAAGCCAAACTATGATTTATAGGAAGTGTTAAACCTGAAGACTTAAGAAAATAACAGAAAACACACTTTCGGAATTGCCAACATCTGTACCACACTAAAGCCCACTGCAGGAGAACACTTGTTGGTGCACATTGTGCTCGACCACACTCGACTGAAGAATACCACACGTGACAAAATCAAACTTTAAACCGGAATGTGTTAATTGCCACTTTGACCACCATGTTTTTGAACAAATATGTCCTTACACGACAAAAGCCAGAGAGATAAGACAAGAACAACTAAACAAACTACAAAAGACTCGGACTCTGCAGACTCAACAAGCCCCGGATCCTTCTTCACTCAATCCTTCCCCGATGTCATCTCTCTATCCTCAACATGTTTTGCCAATGTCACATCAAACCAATCATTCCCTCAAGACTCATGAACACCAACAAACAACAATCTGAAAGACCTCATCACCCTCATCAAAATAATAAACATCAAAAAGCTTCTCACCTCCATAAGACACATCATAGACATCCTTAAAGGACCAGAAGAACCCCTCACCATACTACTTCCTGTAGCAGTCAAGGTATGCAAAATACTTGGGTAAATGCCTCCCCCTCTTTTCCCCGCTCATCTTGTCTTCTTGGAACGCGCGCGGCAGTCTCCACAACAAAAAACCTATCGTCTTTCAATATCTTAAAGACCGCTCGGGGTCCTATTCCTGTACGAGACATGATTCAATTCATCTCAACTAGCCTCCATTCCTGGTTACATCACCCACCGAACCGCACGACGTTCTCTCAACACGGAGGCACGGTAATGTTGATCCGAGAGATCACGCCACACACTCCCTTCAAAATTCCTTCTATGAAAAGCATAGAACTCACAGCCATCGACATCAGCACCCCATCTACACTAGTCCTGATCATCTATGCATATAAAAGACCAAACATTCAAATACCAACATTAGTCCTTGATATCGTTCGCAACCTACCATACCCACTTATTCTGACAGGAGACTTAATAAGCAAAAGTGTAGAATGGGTATGTAAACGAAATAATGCCAGTAGACTCTGTCTACAAGACTTTGTACACAACAACGCATGCATTCTCCTCAAAAGTCTCACCGAACCGACGCAAAGACGATCCCCATGACATACTAGACATCATCAGTCATTCACAACTACCAAGTATATCTACTCCCCAAATACTTTACGATCTCTTTGAATACTCATACCACTTACCAAGGTTTTGGACATCAACATCTTTCTACAAGTACCGGACAAGACCGACTCAAATCTCAACCACAGACTGGAAACTATTTAGAACTCTCATTTCAAAGAAAATCCACGTTCTCCAACAGATAGCAACAATTCCTGAAATCGACTAATCTATAGATCACCAAACCAGGAAAGTATTCCAAAAATCAACGACATACAGTAGACAAGACCACCGAACTCCCCCGAACGACATTACGACCATACGGATCAAATGACTGGTACAGACATGCTTCTACAGATTATGACGTGACTAGGATAAAAGATTTCTAAAAAACACAGCGACAAATTAAAGAACAACTAAAGAAACCCGAAGAACACAAATATGACGACCTTATAAGTGACAAAAGCAGCCCCAACAATATTAATAAAATCATCCACAACAAGCCAACACGCATTTCACCCACACAAATAGCTCCCAATATCCCGTCTTTTGAAACCATACTAATTCAAACCACCATACTATCTCAAACCATAGCTATTTTTTTCCAATCACTGGCCGTGCAATTCCAACTACATAACACACCTGTCCCTGACGGCTATCTTAACCTGCCTAAAATCTTCGACTATCCAACAGCCATGCACAACAGACACAGAAATCAGACAAATCATTAAAATCATTCATAAAAAGAAAGTCCCCGGCCCCGATGGAATAGTCTCAATCCATATTCTTCATTTCAAGCCAAACTCTCAAACTTCTCACTAAAAGTATTAAATTATGTGTCACTATCTTACTTTCCGATCGCTTGAAAGACTGTCCGAATAACCATGAATCTACACCTGGCAAGGATCATCGGCTACCCCAAAATTACCGACCTATCAGCCTTCTCTCAATCATAGGAAAAAGTTTCGAAAAAATAATTCTTCTCAAACTCACCACTATACTAAACCCAATCATCAAACCTTCACAATTGGGCCAATCAGCGGCCCTCCAAACCTTTCAAAAGGCAATTTCTGGCGCAACATCACTCCAATCTAAACGTGATATTCACGTAATCCACGCAGATCTCTCCCAAGCATACGACTCTATATCGCACTACATCCTTCTCTTTAAACTCATAACATATCTCCCAGTCCATCTCCTATCGTTCTTCGAGAGCTACCTCACTCACAGAACATTCGTCATCAAATATTTCAATAAAAAAAACCTTTCTTACCCTATAAAAAGCGGCGTCCCTCAGGGCGCCGTTCAACCCCTCCCACTTTTCTCTCCATAAATAAATGACATACCAGCAACAACCGGAGTTTAAGAGTTCATATATACCGATGACCTTGCCTTCCTTCCCTCCTGTCAAATCCTAAACCATCCCCTCAACAAACTCCAAAAATCCTCCAAAATTTCGCTGCCTGGGGTCAACAAAACGCAATATAAATTAACCTATCGAAATGTCAAGCAATATTATTTTCATCGAAATGCTTACCCTCATACTGTCATCACAAAATGAATCACCAACCCATACCCTGGAAACACTTAATCTACTATATTGGCGTCATCTTTCATGCACTTCTCTGCTCCTGCCATCTCCAAGAAAAACTTCGGGAAGCTCATCGTTTTATAAATGTCCTCTACACACTCCTCAACAACTCCTCCATATCAACTAAGCAAAAAATCTTCCATCCGCTCCATAACCACATATGTACACATCATCATGTGCGCAACAAGCCTCACCAACTTACAACTCTCCTAACCTGACTAGAAAATAGAGTACTTAGAATCATTTTTAGGCCTAAAAATTATACAAAATTTAATTCTATCCGTGAAGCTCATCAAATACTACACATCTCATTCATCCACTTGTGATCCCTAAACCAAATGACAAAATTCATAAGCGATCCAACCTACCAAATTTCATATAACCACACACCAAAATTCTTAACAAAATCCCTCGTTCCTATTCTTCTAAAAAACACCTCCTAGATACTCTTAACTTCCACCTCCACCAACTTAGACAAAACAATAGAGACAGTGAACTGACTAAATAGAATAATTTACAAGAATATTAAGTCTTTCTAAAACAAATTATACAATACAAATGTAAACAAATGTGGTTAAATTCGATTCGTTTCAGATTCGAGTATGTGAATTACACCTCGGATGAAAACTGTCCACAACAGATTAAGATTCCGCTCATAATAGTGACTTGAGTAACTGATACCAAACATTTCATTCTTGAACTTAAAACCAAAAAAATGATTCTTATCTCGAGGCTCATGAAATCCATCAACCCCGTCCCCTGCTCTAATCAATACCCAACCTCGTCAACTTATCAACCACCCTGATTCCCAAGAAAACAGTTCTATTTTTGCCCCTTTTCCCCGGGACTTTTTCCAGCCTCAGGTATTGCCAATTTCGACTATCCACGCCGGGTACTTACTGTGTCATTTATGGGGACACATATTAAACTATACACTAGACACTGACACACGTGCGGGCTCCTCAGTCGATGGTCGGCAAAGCAACAAATCCTTCCACCACAACACACATACACGATATACAATGGACAAGCAACCATGCCCACGGCATGCAATTCAATATTCAATCTTTACCTTGCGGACCACCCAGGCTAAATAACATAAACAGTACACAGTTTGCTGATGACACAACCATATAACTTCGGACAAGTCACTGATAGGCTTGAGGGCAAAAAATCAATTACTCCTAATTACATTAGACAGCTGGTAAGCAAAAGACCAAATTCGTCTAAACGTCAACAAAACTGCAGTCAAGATATTCATGAGTTGCTTAAAGAAAACGACACGAACAAATGCAAGTCTAGTTAAAATGTTATTTGTTGAGCTCTGGCGTGCGAATCTCTCTCAATCGTGTATCCAGTGAGCCTCTTATAGATTGTAATCACTAAAGCATAAAAATACAAAATATTAGATTTTCGAAAGGAAAGCGAGGGACCGCTCTTCATAATTGTGAACTCCTCAGAGATATTACGAATTGCTGCCGAGAAAAACTGCCCTATCGAAATGCGTCCAATATGTCAGTCTAATTGGGCTCGTTTGCATTCACAAACTCGACGGCAGAAGTAAATGTAGGACCAGGTCTGAACATAGTGTAATTAATCCAAGATGTATAAAACAGAAACAGTTTTAATTGTGTGAACATTGATCCCAGAAAAGTTACTAAGTGCATACTCAGTAAAACCTCTCAGCCAAACCAGTGCAGACAGTTCAAGTAAGATGTGCTACGTACGCATGTAGTAAATAACTGCATAACTGTGTGTAAGTAAGTGTGTGTAGGACAGAAGAACACGATCTTGGCCAATTGCATATATCTCGTGTACTTCATTCCTATAGTGAACATAGGGATAAAAATACTAAACGGATAATCTAAAACAGTGATATCCAAATTGTGGCCCGTGGGCCACATCCGGCCCTCGGCAATAGTCTACGAGTATGTCGACCGCCAACCCGAAAGATCGACAGGCTTTGGAGGTCTTCGCTCCCCTCTGGATCGACCTCCTTTGCCTGGTAGCTTGGAAAAGCCCCAGTGGCTCACGTGTCCTCTCGCTCCAGGCAAGACGAACCCACCTACAGAGCTCTGGAACCCAAGTGTATTTTAATTCAATTTAATCGTGACACCAGGCTGTGCCATTTTATTGCAAGATATACGAATCTTAGTTTGCAATTGTTACACACTATTTGGTCCACATAACCAGCCATGTGGCGAGTGTCGTACAATTGTCGATCCTACGTAAATAAAATATTACTTACATGAATATAAATTCGATAAAAAGTGTATTGTAATAATTGCTAGAGAGAGAAACATAAATCAATGCAAATATGTTAGCCTTTCATCAAACAGAGCTGCAAGGAAGAGTTAGAAGAAATAACTTCTATCATTTTCTCTCAACTAATTGGGGAGTCGCTCTACTACCCTTTTCTTGATTTACTTCACAAATTTTGAAGCGATTCCTTCCTTTGCTCCTGAACAATAATTGTAGCATTTCTCCCTCCTCAAACTTCACATATTTTTATCGTTTTCTAGCGTTAATGAAAGGAAACGTAGGTAAATATTAACGAAAATACCCCAATGTTGAGCCTTTCTCTATTAACTAACATTCAAACTTGAATCAAGGAGTCGCTTCGCTTACGAGGTTACGCTTAGGACAACCGTCTTGACAAATTCATCGGCTACAACAAACTACAGGGTAAAGACAAGCGATCACTTAATAGAGCAAACATATTTATTCGCTTAAGAACGTAATGTACACCAACTATGACTTTGGAAAAATTTCGACTGCCTCAAATACAATAATTGCAATGACAATTTCAATTATCTGAAGAAATAATATGGCTACACTTTAAACAATAGAGAAAATTCTCTTCCTCAATCAACAATAAATATAAACAACAAAATGTGAATATTTAATAAAATCAAAATGTAATTATTAATGAACGAACACCATTTTATTACAAGAAAACAACAACAATAGAATACAAACCGACTTTGGAGAATTGACAAGAAGAGAAACGTCTGGAAAAATTGTCAAACCCACTAAATCAAATCACCTGGCCCACCACCACAGAATGGCACCTGGTACTTCCCCTGGAGACATGAGATTTCTAAATAGACACTGGAATAACAACGAAAATAGTCCTGACTATCCTACAACGTTTTGTTGATAACCTGCATTTTTGGTAAAGTCTTACAATGCGACAAAGTTATGTTCCCAGAAAATAAACGTAAACTTTGATCGAGAGGGCACGCCTATGTCCTAACAGGTGTATCATTGTTTAACAGTTATCTTATACAGTTTCATATGCTATGAAACATGTAACAACTAAATACAGGTTTCTCGACCCCATCTCGGCTGGGTTATTTCATTGCTTTGGAGAACAAGAGACTTCGATAGAGGCAATAATAAGAGATACAATATTATTTAATTATTATTAGACTGCATCACTGGCTTAATGAGGACAACACTATATGGAGTAAACTAAGTTAATCCTGAACACTCTTTTGGCCAAGACAAATATGTTTAAGTTTGAAGAGAAAGATGAATTCTAATCGAATCTATATTAATGTCAATGTTCGACATTACAAACTTATCATACACAAGATCGAGATTCTACAAATTGAATATGTTCATCCCTATAGGATTAACAGAGAGAATAGAACGAATGTATGTATTTGGCATTTTAGGACCGGAATAATCCGACTTTTTCAAGCTAGCGCTGTTTCCAGGACTGTCTTATTTATGGGGTTAAGGGAGACATCTGTCAAAACATGACAGATTTCTTCCGCCCTATCTAGCATACATGGCCTTAGCTTACACTTCGTCACACAGTCACATAGAAGTTCGCTTTGAGACTCGGCCCCAGTTAAGTCGCCCCCAGTGGAGTACCGAGCAGCGCAGCTAACGGCTATTCCGCCATATTCTCGAGCTGTGGATCGAAGCCGTGGATTTTTAAGGGCGAAAAAAATCCTTCGTACGCCTTCCTTCCGAGGGGAAGTTAAGCCGTCTGTCCCATGTTAGTAGATTTACTTGCATGTAAAAGATCCTCAAGTCTAAATGACGCCTCTGAGCTAAATCGAAATCGCGTGTTGCTCGCCCAAGAAATACCTCATTTCTCCGCTAGTTAGTGAAAGGAGTGTAGCGAAATTTGCGTGGTTAGACGGAAGAGCAGGCCTCATGGCCAAAGTCTCGCCACGTAAAATAAGACATCAATTCAATTCAACACCCGCAGCCCACCCAGTCTAGCACTGCTTTGTACATTAATAGTGCATCTTAATGTAGTGCAGTGTTGTCTGTAGTGCCTCAGTCATTATTACGTCTTCAACTGCTACTTTTTCAACAAACAGCAGGCTTGGTCTCGGCCAAGTCGTAGCAGAATCAACGGTGCTCCTCTACAACACAGAGAGCGCCATGCTGGTCAACTCCGCCCATCAGGACGGAGACCAATCTCCCAGCAACAACAGCTTGGGATTTCAACACCACGACGGCAATTTCAACTCGCAGTTCCAAGAAGGCAGCACAGGCGGGACAAATGTTTCATACCTTGACCTGGTCACAGGTGGTCCCCTGAGAGGCTAGTAGCTCACCTTCAAGCAATTGCGCGGTGAATAAGTCCTCCATCGGAAGAGAAATAGTGTTTATGAACGAAAATTTCGATAAATGAGACCACGCAGACAATACTCGAATAGAACAACTTCTTTAAAAGGCCACCAAAGACATAGATATACAATAGTCAGTGCCAGTCTTCTAAAAATTCGCATCTCTTGAAAATGTGGAGAATGGTGGCAATAGATTTTGATTCATCGATGAAAACTCACCAGAAACTTCGTAAAATGTGAAATTCCGTACAATCGTTCTGATCTGAAATGTTTCAGAGAGTAATGGGGAAATAAAAAACAATATAACTCATATCTGACTACAAGGACAAGAAATTGAAAATTGCGTTTACAACCATTACAGCTTTAGAAATGCCATTAAATACCTCATTCAAACAAAAAAGGATCCTTCGCTCATTCAAAGACCTGGGGAACAAGAAATTCTCAATATTCAAGAACGTTCATGTATCAATCACCCAAGAGGAATTACATCAAGACCTCAAATCGTAACACCCTACATGTTTCACCAGTGTTATAAAACAATCGTCCAATACCGACGATTGTCCCGAAATTTGACGGCGCACAGAACACGTGTAGTCCTTAGGTGTTCTTCTTACAGTTCCCTCTACAATTAAAACAAGCACACTGGTCGCTATATTAGCATATTGTTTAAAAAATACCATAAAAAATGGCCCTCTGTAAACAGAATATGGAGATCGGCGACGTGGCGATACTTCACGCCTAATACATTTCTAGGAAGCTAAACAAAGTTTCATGAACATATTGTTATTATAACTTGTAATAGAAACAATTGAAATCAAAGGTAACTCGTTGCCAAATGGCGGGTTAATATCTCAACATCCAATGAGGCACTTCCTTTCCCGTTCACCAAAAGTTCTCTGCTATCCCAAATTGAATTCGAAAATTCGAAAAGAGTGAATGTAGCCTCAACAAATCATCCAACAGCAAAACATACCATCCCCATACTTCCGAAGCAAACACTGTCCCTGTACTGATCCGAGAACAAATACAATACAACTAGCTTTCGAAATAGAATATCATATGAAGAATCGCTGCAAAGCTTTCCTCCCCAATAAGAACTGATACCATAGCACTTCTTCTACTATCTCGAAACATATCTCATTTGCAAAACATGTATATAGTAAATATTAAGTGGATAAGAAAATTATAAAAGACTTTTATGCCTGTAACAATAATAATGATCTCTTATATCCATCATTTGATACAGTTATTGCTCCAATTTCTCGGAATCTGTTGACGAAATAATGCTATGATTTATGGGCAATAAATAACTCTCAAGATATTAGACAATGGTCACCATTATATCCCGGAGCATCACTTCTTTTAAATCTACTATAATTTCATGATAATATAGTAGCATGAGAAAACAGGACGACTTTGGAAACAACTATCCACCAATCTATTGGCTAAAGGCTGAGAGGGTATGTTGGTATACTGCTTGACAGTAAAATTAGTGAACACTTAAGATTAGTAAAAAACACTCCTAAGGGCACAGACCATTGTTTACCGCGTGAACACATAAATAAATCTATCCCCGCTGCGGTAATTTAGAGAAGTATGAATATACCGCAAATACGAGCCCGAGTACCATGTCTCTATTTGTGCGGGGAAACCACACTACGAGCCATAGTGACCACAATTGGACGTTTACCAATCGCAGTCAGAGGCAAGAAGAGACGGACAGTATCAAAATTGAATGGTTACATGCCCGCCCGCCAATGGCTGTGGAAACACCGAGAATAAATACATATTTAGGGGGTAATATTAAATAGTAATTTAGGTAAATTAGGGGATAATATTAAATAGTAATGTAGTGACAATTATCCTTATTTCTAGAAAGACCTTGAAGACAATGAATTACCTTTCCTGTATTCTGATCTTTCTTTGCAGTATGCCTACTGGGGCCTAGTAGGCAACACCATCTTTTTGTATGTCAACGGTCTTGTGTTTCGAACTACTATGATTTTACAATGAAGGAACACAAATAACGAAACAGAACAGTAAACCTTTATACAGAGTAAAGGAAACAAGCTCGACGATGAATCCTAAGTGTCAAAGCAGAATCGTCAACTTGATATTTTAGTTATTCCGATTCTAAAGTGATAAAAAAGAAGAACAAATTGACATGACTTGCACCCTAGGGCGTTACAACATTTACCTCAAAGGACACGCTGAAATTCTGACTAAAAACCACAAGAAATATAAATAAAAAAGCTCAAAAAAATACAATTGCTATATATTGTAATAATATGTTTTCGATTAAAAGCAGCTCTCTTTTATACATCGACTTGTGTCTTCGCACAAAAGGCATATTTGATTCTATCCTTGTGAATAGGTTTTAATGGTTTTATCTCGCTTAAAAAGAAAAAAAAATCGAATCTAAATGTAACATCAAATATAAAAGAATTGAGAAACGCTACTTGCGCAATAGCTGAGACAATCACTTCTACGCTCGAAATGCAACACTACAGCTAGCCCGTCCGCCTCGCGCTTTGCCCCGCCCCGATGCTTTGCGCGCGGCGATGGTGTAACGGTTAGCGTTCCGGACTGTTGTACCCCAGTTGGCGGGTTCAAACCCGATCGAAACCGTGTATTTTTAAGGGCGAAAAAATCCTTCGTACGCCTTCCTTCGGAGGGGAAGTTAAGCCGGCTGTCCCATGTTAGTAGATTTGCTTGAATGTAAAAGATCCTCAAGCCTAAATGACGCCTCTGAGCCAAATTCAAATCGCCTGTTTCTCGCCCAAGAAATACCTCCTTTCTCTGCTAGTTGGTGAAAGGAGCGTAGTGAAATTTGCGTGGTCAGACGGAAGAGCAGGCCTAATTGCCTGAGTCTCGCCACGTAAAATAAGGCATTCATTCATTCATTCCGCCTCCTCGCTTGCAAAATGGCCGATGTATGATATGGAAGCAGGATCATGCATTCTCCCTCTCCCATCCTCTGACACCAGAGTAATATGACGCAATACCACTGCCATTTTTATATACTTAGAGAGGAATCAGATTCTACAAGCTACTTGTTTCACCCCAGAGTCGACTATAATGCAGTTCTAAGTCTGGTTTCGTGAATAACACAGCTTATGCATCTTACATATCCAATAATCAAAGCTTTCTTACTAATAATTGCCATGTGCAAGAGAATTAGCAATTACACATCCGCCAGAGACACGGTCAAGGCAGTATTTAATTTGCTTTTATAAAAACCACAAAAGGGAGAGGAAACCGAACGATTAATCTGAAGAACATCTATTCAGAATAAATAATAAAAAGTACATACGTATTTCCATGTTTAGATCGATGCTGCTATGTTAAACGAAAAGATGAATATGACAATAGATTACTAAAGCGAATGATCGACCGTGGGCCGGGTGCCCACTTTCACCGAGTGGCAGCAAAAGCAAAGCCCACTGGCCACTGAGTGCGCAGATTGGCGATATCGCGATACTCAACTGTCGTTCACCTAATTCATTTCTAGGAAGCTAATTAAATGTTCACGAACATAATAATATAACGTGTTACAGAAACAATTGAAATCAAAGGCAACCCTTCGACAAACGGTGGGTTAATAACTGGACATCCTATGAGACACCACCCTTCCCATTCACCAAAGTCTCTCTCCTCTCCTAAATTGAATCCTACCTCGAACATTCCAAAAGAAAAGTGTATACCCTCAATAAGTTCTCCAACATCAAAACATCCAATCTCTACTCTCCCAACGGAAACACTGTACCGTTACTGACCCGAAGCACGAATACTACAAAATAACCTGGTCTCCAAAATATATTATCGTATTTTATAACAGCTCAATCTATAACAACTTAGAAAAGAATAAAAAATGGTTATATTGGAAAAACCATGTACTCCCGCTATTTGCCCCAAGAACACTGAGGACAAATGCGTATATGGGGATTATGTAACGTAATGACAATAATCCTTATTTCTAGTATGACCTTAGTGACAACGAATTACCTTTTCTGCGTTTTGATATTCATTGTACCAAACAACGCAAATTGATTTCGTTAACATCACCTTTTTCTGTGTGAACAGTCTTGTGTTTCAAACTGCTATGATTTAACTATGAAAAACATGAACAAGCAGACAGAATAGTAAACTTTTATGATAATACTTTAATTATTATGTTTCTAAAGTTTTAAAAGAGAAGTGAAACATTGACAATACAAGCATTTTAGTGCATTACAACTACTGCCTCAGTGGTCACGCCGAAATATTTTTCTCGGCAGTTAGTCTAGATTCCACAAAAAGTATTACAATAGAAATAGAAAAAAAGATTTGAAAGTATGATGTATATGTCGTTTCTTGAATCCGCAAAATTATATGAATAATGTTTTACAGTGGCTACAAATTGTAATTGTAGGGGAGACCGTTGTACCTACGAACGGGTGTACCTACGAACACCGGTTCTGAAATCTTGAGTAAACTTGGTAAGCATGTGGGTGGAAGCCCGGAGCGAATGACGAATGACAAGACTCACGTGCACCCATAGTTTCAGGCAAATCGAACAAAGGGGAAACACAATTCATTTTTTAATATTTAGATAGACCTACGGGCGAGAATTATTCAAAAACGTATAATTTTCTCTTGTTTGTTGTTAGTGTGAAGATAACAGTCATGTTCACTTGCGTTTGGTATGAATTAGATGTTTATTTATGATTTTTAATCTACCGTATCCATAGAGCAGACGTTTCAACAGACGCCAAAATCAAAATGTTGTACCTACGAACACAAAAATGTTATACCTACGAACAGGTTTAGAGCTCTCCATCTTCACCTGTCTTGGTAACACCTGAAATGCTGAGGCCTTTTTCTAAGGCACCTCCCCGAAAACTGATGACCGAGTACGAAAAAACGGGCCATCACGGAATCTGACGGATACTAAAAAAAAAAAACTGTTTACAAAATAAAAGGCGAAAAAGAAGACATTTCAACAAAAACCATCACGTTAAAACCCACTCAGCAACCAGTCAAAAAACTGAAAAGGCCAAAAACCTGCCAAACATATTTTGACGAATCAGACGATAACTTCTCACTCCATTAATCTAATTATGATGACATTAATTTACAAATGGAAGACGAAATAGAAGCAGAAGTTCTTGCAACTCGGCTTGAAATTGAAACTTTTGATATTAGAGACAGTTTTTTGGTCAAATTTCTAGGGAAAAATCGACCAAGCGTTTTGTAGTTGAAATACCTGCAGAAGTTGATGAAATATGTTTTCCAACAGCAAAACGCACCATCCCTACACTTCCAACGTAAACACTGTCTCCTTACTGACCTCAAGCACGAATAATAGAAATATTCCTTGCCATTAGAATAGAACATCATAAGCGCGTTCGCGGGACAGATTTCCTCAAAAACAAACAACTGCCACCATGTCTCTTGACATCCACATTTTCTTAACTCCAATCGTATCTCGTTTGCAAAACGAGTATATAGTTAGTATTAACTTGATAAAAAATATTACTTTTTTATATGCAAAATTATAAAAGACTTAAGGCTGTTACAATTATAATGTTCTCTTAGGCCCCTCATATTATACCTACAGTTTCTCTTGCTCAATTGAGCAAATAATGATTATTCCTGGACCATACATAACATTCAAGATGTTTGCAAATGATCATTACTACTCTGGGCTTCACCAGTCTCCTATTTTAACCTATTATGATTTATGGTCATATAGTAATAAGAGAAAAAATGACGTCTTTAGGCATAATTATCTATCGATCTATTGGGATAAAGATGAGAAAGTCCCTTGGTACACTGATTGACACTACAGTTAGTAAAACACGTATGGGAAACCACAGTACAAGCCATAGTGGCAGCAACTGGTGGTTAGTCAGTTGCAATCTGAGGTAAGAAGAATGGAAAAGTATCAAAAGGAATTGTTATATTGAAAGGACCATATACTCTTGCAAAGAAACTCAAGAACACGGAGAACAAATATATATTTAGGAAATACTGTTAATAGTAACGTAATGACAATTATCCTTATTTCTAGAAAGACCTTAAGGACAATGAATTACCTTTCAATAGGGGAACTGCCGACAAAAGTGGGAAGAAATACCACGTGATACAACGGTTTTGTATTACAAACTGCTATGATTTTACGATGAAGAATCATGAAAAGCAGACATAATAGTAAAGTTTTATTTTTTATGAAGTAAAGGAAGCTACGTTTGAAAGCAGATTTTTCAAATTGATATTTTAATTATTGCGATTCTTAAGTGTGGGAAGTGAAAAATAAACATTGGTATCATTTTAGTGCAGTACAACAATTACCACGGAGGACACACTGAAATTTTGTTATCGTCAATAGGACTAAAATCCATAAAAAATATTACAATAGAAATTAATAAGCTTTCAAAGTATGATGTATGTTTTAAAGTACGAATCTTTTTTTGAATCCTCAAAATTGTATGTATATTTTTTACAATGGCTATAAATTGTAGTAGTAGGATTTCGACTAAAGCGAGTTCCATTTTATATATCGCATTGTGCTTTTTTTTTGTAACAAAAGGCATATTTGATTCTTTGTATCAGTTGTAATGGTTTTATGTCGCTTGAAATAAAATTAATTTTCCCTCGAGGTGCAATACTTTAGCCAACGCGCCCGCATCCTCGTCTGCGAAATGGGCGATGAACGATATGTAAGCAGACCCAAGCCATGCATTCTCCTGTTCCCATCCTCTGACAGCAGACTAACATCACCCTATACCACTGCAATTCTTGATATATTTCGAGTGAAATCAGAACATACCAAGCCACAGGTTTTGCTCTTGAACCGACTTTAATGTAGTTCCTAGTCTGGTTTAAAAAGTAACCCAGGTTAGGTAGTTATGTATCCGAAAACTAAAGATTTGTTACTATCAATTGTCATGTGCAAGAGAATTAGCAATTACACATCCGCCAGAAGCAAGATCAAGGCTGTGTTTTCATTCTTCTTATAAAAACCTCAAAAGGGGAGGAAAACGAAGGATAATCTGAAGAATATCTTTTCGGAATAAATACTAACAAATACATAGGTATTTGTTAGTATTTAGATCAATGCTGCTGTGTTCATCGAAGAGATGAATATGCCAATAAATTACTAAAACGTTTGATCGACTGTGAGCGGCGTGCCCACTTTCGTAAGTAAAAGCGGCCACTGGTATCAATGTGCAGATTCGTGAGATTTCACTGTGATACACCTTTTCATTTTTAGGAAGCTAAAGAGTGTTTCATGTACATATTGTTATTATAACTTGTAATAGAGGCAATTGGAATCAAAGGTAACCAGGTTCTCGTCTGGCAGCGGAGGTGAACGGTCGTGGCCGCTGCTCCGCAGTGCTTACCTTGTTCGTGTTG